>DWJZ01004788.1:0-14893 GCA_018249125.1 Asbolis capucinus
GAGGCTGACAGAAGGAACAATTTGGACAGTGACGCGCGTATACTTTGAATTGTCATAATAATAAGAATTGAGTCAGATGTATCAATAAATAACACGAAGACACGTTACTGCTCGGTGTGACAGTCGCCCCATGTATAAAGTTTCCTCATGCTCTGTTCTTGATAACTTTCCTAATACAAAGAGTATATCACTCATAACACAGTTCTTTGAACAACAACAAACCGTCTTACTGCATGTTATTCATCCAACTACACAACTATAAATCAACTTGTGTTTATAAAATAAATATTTTTTACGCTACGTAAAATCATAACTTCAAAGCAGGCTTTCAGTTTCAATTTCATATATCTCGTACATGCTACAACTGAAGCTTTTTAAGCTTTGTAAAGTTTCTTCGACAAGCACATACTACATCTTAACACTAGTTGCCGCCCGTGATATTGCCTGTGTTTTAGGCACCTGGATAAAAAGTAACTTAAGTCTTATATCAGACTGTATTCTATCTCTTTCCCAATTTTCATCCAGATCCGTCCTGTAGTTTTTGCGTGAAGGAGTTACAAACATCCATCCATCCATCCTCACAAACTTTCGCATTTATAAGAGGAAGATTTCAGTATATTACCTTAATTATAGTAAAAGGAAGTGTTTAACATAAACAAGGTTTATTTTAATATTTAAAAACACAAGATTTCATTATAGATCCCTAATACAAAGAAATAGTATTTTATAACTGTATTGTTAACCGTCGAGGAGTTCCCTTGTCTGGAGCCAATCCTGAACGTAGTATTAGGTCACGCTAATGATCAAAATGCATTGTCATCAGGACGGAAGGCTTATGAAAAATTTCAGCTTCGTAGGGTAAGAGGAAGTGGGTCTAATGAAGCTGGCAAGATTTGACCTGTAACAAACAAATATTCTAAAATACAAACATACACTGCAAGGTAAATAAATGGTTGTAAAAATTGAAAATGTTCAAATTGTTGTATTGGCCGTTATGCATAGAACCTTATATAAAGCAGCATTGACCTGGTGATAAAATCGTTTAAATATATAAAGAATCTTTTGAGACAGATCGTTATATTGTACGGTGGTCGCATCCCTCATCCTCCAGGCGTTCCCCACTACATTTCATTTACCAAAACTACCATCAATCACGCGACAGGTTCCGCTCCTGCCGGTGACGCATCCCTATCACACTGTACCCACACCACATATACAGAATTCATATTTGTAAATAACTATGGTCCGTCCGCGGCTTCGCCCGCGTGATCGGTACGCTGATAAAAAGTTGCCCATGATTTAATTTAACCTACATGTATTAATTTATGTATCTCTGTGCCAAATTTCATTTAGATACGTTCAGTGGTTCTTGCGTGAACCAGAAAAAAACATCCATATATCCTCACACACTTTTGTATTAATAATATTAGTATGACTTGCTTATGCTTGCGGCTACAATTTTTGTCACTAATTTAATTCTCGTGCAAATCAAACTTTTGAAAATTGTCCTATAACGAATATTAATTTAACTTAATAAATACTTAGTGTGGATTTTCCTTCGACACCGACAAACTTCTACACAAGCTTTAATCTCGTATTTTAAGCCCTTTCATCGTTAATTACAAATTAAAAGGTAGTCTTTCTTCTTCCTTAAGCTCTAAGCTATCTTTACACAAAAATTAATTAAAAATCCATATCGGTAAGCGTGCGGAAAAATTGTATAATTATTTCGTATATTAAACTGGCCGTCCAAATATTTCAAGTGCATGAACATGTTCATGAAAATATACCAAAATATCTGAAGACAATTTAGCCTAGATTTTCAATTTTTTACGCATTTAAATTTCCATTTACAATGATTGAGGAAAAAAATACCGCGAAAGCCTCGATCCGACGAAACAAATCTATAATGACAGCCTTACTTTAAAGAGTTGTCAATATCGAAATCCAATTTTAGACAGAGAGGACCCGCGAGATGAGGAAAACTTGACTTTATTTTGATAATTTTTTTTTGGGTCTAGTGGTTAGGAAATTTAATTGCTAAGGTCACGGGTTCGATACCTACACACATTTTTGTTTTTTTTTTTTATAAATATTTTTTCTGTGTGTATAAAAAATATCTTTATTGAGAATGTGTTTAAAAGTATTTATTAGTTTTATAATCGCCGTTAATGCTTAGTTACGATCACAATTAGTATCTAACGATAAGAACCGGGGCCGGCGACATTACGTGCCCTGTGAACGGAAGCCTTCGTAAATTTTTTGCCACTAGTGAACACCATTTTTCCGACGTCGCCCGCTATTGCTCAACTTTCTTGATCAACTACAATCGAAACAAGTCGCTGGGCTACTACGCATGAATTGTGCTAAGATGTTTATTTATATTTAATAGGCCGCGTGAAACGCTGGATCCTTGTCTTAATTGTCAATAAACGTGAGCCCTCCGGAGGCCTCGAGGTCGGTCCTACAGAATAATTGACGCACTTCCGTCATTTTAGACTTTGTAAATTGCCTCACGGCCGACCTGATTTGATGTAAATGTGCACAGAAAATTTATCATGACGTGTTAAAAATGAGATTGGGCCTTCGCTAAGTTAACTTAAAGTGAGTTTAACTTAAATTCTCCAGTCGTAGCTTTTAAGATTCTTTGAAACTCTTCAGATGTTTACTGACTTAGTGAACTTTGAAATTTCCACACTTATCAACTCTTTCGAGAGCGGACTTATGTGCTTCAGACAGACTTGTACGTCATTTATTGTTGGGATATATGTACATAGGTATATTGTTTTGTCGTAACACTATTTCAACCGGCAATATTTATACCAGCTTAAATTATTATCGCAGATTGAAAGTAAGAAATACAGTACAAATATTCACGTACTTATTTTTTATCAAGTAAAGTTAGTCTATCCATCCACTAGATGGCGCTAGGAGTCAGTGTGATTTAGCCATGAAAACGGCACGAGCTTAAGTTGGTGTTAAAACTTGCTTTTAATTTTATACCACCCATAACTTACTCCTGTTCACAGTACGTCGCAGTTTGTACATTAGTTTGTTGGTTCGTACGGATCAAATCTTACAAGCTTATTTGGAACTACTTTTTCTTACACCATTGAGCTGAAAGTTTTCATAAAGTTACCATCCCAATAACAATGCATTTTTAGGAAAAGCATGACCTGATACTCCGTTTAGAATTGGCTCAAGAGGGGAACTCCTCAACTTTTAACAATAAAATTATAATATTTTGTAGGTACTAGGGCTTTGTACTTTATAAGTAAGCTTTTTAAATATTTTGAAAAAGCTCATGTCGTTCTATTTATTTTCTCAGTAAAGGTCTAACTCCGTACCAATTATGATCAAAATAGCTTCGAATATAAAACACAATTAAGAATTATCGAGATATTATATACTATTTAATATTATAAGGACGAAAGTTTGTGAGAATGGATAGATGTTTGTTACTCTTTCACGCAAAACAAATCTAGATTAATTTTGACGCACAGATAGATTATAATCTGGAATAACACAGGCTATTTTTTATCGAGTTGCCTACCATGTGAGCAAAGCAGCGGGCAGTAGGTGGAAGATATAAACATATCGGTGTACTAGATATGGCGTTGGTTATGGAGGTTAGAACGTAGTTTACACGTACTACGAAAAATGCTTATCTAGACTATTAATAATTAAGTATGTTTTTTGAAAAAATTGACGCAGAGAGCTTTTGTCATTGATATTAAGACCAAAAATTTTTTTTTTGTATTTATTGCCTGTCTGTCTCTCTGTCTGTTCGAGCTTCACGCAAAAACCACTGGACAGATTTAGATGAAACTTGGCATAGTCGTAGTTTAAGACCCGAAAATGGTTATAGGATAGATTTATTCGCAGGAAATGGCTTTGTTCCCACAGGATAACAGGTTAAAATTAATATGGCAACTCCGAAGACAATGGACGAATTTACATGAAATTTAGCATGTTTGTAGCTTATGTAAGGAAAATGGTTACAGGATACTTTTTATCCCAGAAAATTGCTTTATTTTTGTGGGATAATAGGTTAAAATTAGTATGACAGCTTTGAAACCACTGGATAACTCTTCTTCCAAAGCGAACCGAGGACAATTTCTAATATTATATATTGACAAAGTCCATGAAATCGTTATGATCAAAAAAGCACTCAAAATAAATTGAATATTACGCTAAACTTACTTAGAACAGACTTGTTTTTCCGATTCTTAGAAAAGAAAAAAGCTTGTCAGTAACGCCTCACAATTTCCTCTCTTTTCCTCAGAGGTTTCAAAGTGAAAGCCGTTGAATGGGCAACAGACTATTAAGTTTTGCTGACACGATACAAGTCACTTGAAGTGGCTTTTGCTGTCCACTCCTATATCACTTTAGAAGTATTTCTTATTATAATACGAGCAATAATTATTTTGTAGTAATAAGTAATATTTAAATTAACTCCAGAAGTTTGCAGCTGCTGGATTTACTCCTGCTTTATTACAATTCTTCTCCTGCTACCTTCGTGACCGGAGGCAGTACGTGCAGTACATTGGATATATTTCGAAAACGTATTCTACGCCTTCTGGGGTTAGTCAGGTTTCGAACCTCGATCCTTTGCAGTTTTTGATATTAATTAATAATATACCAGACACAGTTAGCGCAGCTAATTGTTTATTTTTTGCAGACGATCTAAAATTATTCTTGAAAAACGAAGGAGCTTCAGATTGTGACCTCTTACAAAATATAAATAGTATCATTCGGTGGAGCCAACGATATAAGCTAATGTTTAACGAAACAAAGTGTTCTGTGGTATCATTTACACGGATGCTAAAACCTGTGGTATATAAATATACACTGGGTGATATGTTCCTAGAAAGACAAAACTCTGTGCGGGACCTGGGTCTCTTAATGAGTTCCAATCTCACTTTTACCGAGCACATTAAAGCAATTACCACCAAAGCTTACAAATCTCTAGGATTCGTATTAAGGCAATCCAAAGAGCTTGAAAGTGTCGCTGCTATTAAAATACTTTATAACAGCTTTGTACGAAGTATATTAGAAAGCAACGCAGCTATCAGGAGTCCCCGTGAAGTAAAATACAAACTCATGGTGGAAAAACTTCAAAAGAAATATTTGCGATGGTTGTACCATAACCGTTACGTGTATTTTGTAGGATTCCCACATATGTATATGTATATCAGACCTTGTTTTTACAGGGAATGTTAGAATATGACTCACTTGAAGTAAGGTGGGAAGTAAGCCTCATGTAATATTTTTATCGACTTATAAGAGGTAGTATAAGTAATCCCTCAGTGCTAGAATTAATTTGTTTTAACGTTCCAGTAAAAGGTATGGACGTAGACGTTATTTTCTGTTCCTGGGTGTACTGGGTGGTGTACAGGGTGGTGTACAGGTCCGCGAGTCGCCGCTGGTTCGCGCATTGACCTTGCTCTACGCTATCCTGGCTTGCGACTCCGATCTTGACTTGTTTGCATCTACATCTGCTGTATTTGGTAGAACGGCGAACAGATACATATGTGCAATGTACAATGAAACGCTAATTTAGGACTTACTAGACGACTTATATACTTTTAATCTATAATGTTAGTTATGTTATCAGATAAATAAATAAATCCTGTTTTCGATTCTTTGACTCAAAAAACCTTAACATCCATATTTCGTTGCAATTGATGATTTCGTTTTCTAAATCCAGATAAGGTAGATATTTTATGTGAAATTTGGGTTTTTCGTTACAAACATACAACAATAAACAATTTTTACTGTATGTAATAATTATTGGTATATCAAACTAGGTTGTGCTTGACCTTGCTACGTTGTTATTGAAAAACATGATTAAATTATAAGAGTACACTACATTTGTCTATAAATATACAAACATTTTGTTACAAATACAAACTATAGAATTACAAATTATTGTCTGTCTTTTCAATATTTCTCAGAAACACACGAAATCACTTCTTTCCAAAACTTTGATTAATCTATTCCTTAACCTAAAAACCCCTAACTTTCAATTTCCATTTTTATTGCTTTTGTGGTTTTCTAGTATCAGACTACACATTTTAATATATTAATAATTTATGTTATAGTTTAATATGTACCTACAGACCTTCTGTTAATATGTACCTGTTGTTAACATTTACCTAATGTTAACATTTACCTATTGTTAACATTTACCTATTGTTAACATGTACCTATTGTTAACATGTACCTATTGTTAACATGTACCTATTGTTAACATGTACCTATTATTAATATGTACATATTGTTAACATGTACCTATTGTTAACATGTACCTATTGTTAACATGTACCTATTGTTAATATGACCTATTGTTAACATGTACCTATTATTAATATGTACATATTGTTAACATGTACCTATTGTTAATATGTGCCTTATATATTACAGGTAGAGGTAACTATATTAATAAAAATAATATAAATGGGTACATTTGTCTTAATGTGACCGAAAATTGTAACACTTCGGTTTTAGTGTGGCAGATTTAGTTTATGGGATCATAACTTTTTGTGACGGCCGTTCCACCGCTAATGTTTACTATAAAATCTTTGTATGCTACCAGTACCTAAGAACTGTGATATATTAAAATTTCATTATTAACGTCAAAGTAATAGATATGTATCCCACTGGCGTATGATATGTACAATTACGTCATTGTATGCCACAAATGTCCATGGGCTCTGATCTCCTCCAGGGTGTAGGTACTACGCTGGCCATGTGTGGCATGATGACTTCACACATCTTCGAGAACTTTATAGAAAACTCTCAGGAATGTCTCTACGATTATTTCTTTTACCTAAGCAAGTGATAATTGATTTTTATTATAAGCATTTATTATATTTATGTTAGTATATTTGTTTGTTACGAGTTGAATCTTGCAAGCTTAATTAGACCCACTTCCTCTTACACTACGGAGCTGAAATTTTGAATAAGCCTTCCATCTTAATAACAAAGCATTTTTACGATAAGTATGAGCTGATACTACATTCAGGATTGGCCCCAGACAAAGGAACTCCTCGATGGTTATCAATACAATTTAAAAATTTTGTATGTTTCTCTGTATTATGGAACTATAATAAAAGTTTGTGTTTTGAATTATTTTTGATCAATCTTGTTAATATGTACCGATCAAAGCCCGTCGGTTTCTTTTGATTGTAAGCGATCGAAAAAAATTTGGCAACGACAAAACAAACGACAAAATTAGGCGCTTCCGTGCTACGGAGAGCCGTGACTTGTCTTGGTGCTTTGGAACAGCGTGGTGTTCGAGGCCTTCTCACTAACAAAAGAGACCCATGCTCAGTGGACCAGTAGGACTTTAAAGTATAAATGCAAGAATCAAACCCAGGTCTTCTTGTTTGGAGTGTACTACAACCATTGGGTTATATCTCTGATATATTTACGTTAAACAAATTACATGGTACCTTATTTACATTTTAATGAGGACTTGAAAGCGTAAACCCATAAATTGTCTGTCACATCACATGCTCACAAAGTCCCAAATTCACCCTAAGCCTTGTACTTGTACAAATTCAAATTGGAACGATTTTTGCGTAAACAGCTGTTTTGCTTGGAGGCAAAAGCCCACTATTGAGTCGTAATGGAGGCCAAGATCACCACGCTGTTCCAGTGCGGTTGAGAAGTTAATGGGCAATAGTCTAAGTTCTGGGTTTTTTATGCCTTATGTCTCAACAATTGTTATCTAAAGCAGGGGTGAGCAACCTTTTGAATTAAAGAGCCAATTTTAAATTTGATTTTTGTAAGAGGGCCGCTCATTAGCCTTATTTATATTTAATCAAATCTACTTAACGTTTCAGAGTTACTAGGTATGTAAGGTTTTTATATATTTACTCAATTATTGTATCGTAATCCCCGAAAACTACTATGTTCCCGCGGGATAACAGTTTAAAATTATAGGAATACTGAAACCACTACTAATTTTGATGAAATTGGAGATCACAGGTAAAAGTATATAATTTATATGGTGGAATAACGTATACCAGGTCAGCTAGTACTAATTATATATATCTACATTATACTCTCAAAGTTTATCTGTCTCAGCTCAGACTAGGCTGTAACAAGGGTCGTGGAAGGCTGGAAAACAAATTTATATAGGTCAGGTAATTCAGAGCGAGACACGTAATTCCATAATGTTCGCCTTATCTTAATAATAATAGTTGCAGGAAGTTCATACATTTACCATAAGGTGTTTTGAACAAACCTTTTCAAAATATAGACTAGCTTTAAACTAGTTTTTGCCTGTAGCTGCGTCTGTGTTATACAGTTTTTATTATTGAAGCATTATACAGGTCGTTATTCAAAACAGACACATATTTATTTTTTAATATGTGCTCAAATACATATAAAGTTTTCGTGGTTTTACCTTCACCGATACATGAATTTATGTTGTAGGTAAATATTTCTTCTGTGATTAATTCTAAATAAGTTGTACTTATTTCGGCACGCTAGGGAAAAAACATAAAATTTCATTTCAATACAAGATATCGTCACGAAAAATCGACACTGAAGTTAGCTAGTGAACATTTTATTTTTTTCTGTAATTTGTGTATTTTTTTCTAGAAAGGTTATATAACTCGAACGATAAAAATTTTGAAAGATTTGTATCTTATTACGGCAAAGAAGTATATACACACTTTTTTTAAATCTGTAATAACGTTAAATCTATATATTTTTCTTATTTTTAACATTTGAAATTTATTAATTACTAATTTAAACAGAAATTATCTCGTGTAACAAATTAATGCTATGGGAGGGTTTGTAATGAGGTTATTTGTATTCTGACACCACTTATACAATTATTGTAAATTTCAAATTATACAGTTGTCAATTTAACATTGTCTCCTATATCAATGAAATATAATTTGTATAAATTAGAATTCAATTTATAAACGCACCTCAAATATAATTTTTCTATGTTGACTACAAAAAATAAAAAGACGTAACTTTTAACAGTACCTAACTCTAACTTTCGCTCTTATACGGGAAACAAAAAGGGCGTAACTCTAAGGAGTTACTCTAAATAGTTGAGTCGTTTCTATTTTCCGTTGTCATTCTGTATTTTGTAAATTCACGACAGTAGGTCTGGGCACGGGTCTCCGCTGGTAACTGAGGTGACCTAGAGCATACTCCACCACGCTGCTCCAAGGTGTATGAATGGACAGGCTAGTGGTCAACCTGTTTGGGAATATAGGCCTCCTGAAGTTCTCTGATATGGCCTAACGACTACATAACGACAACAATCGAGATTAACTTTACGTGCCGTCTGAAGCTCGGCAACTTTTAAAATATTGGCTATTCCGAGTACGACCGCTGTTGCTTAACTTAGCAGATCAATTAGTACCGGAAAACTGATTTCCTACTAATAGTATAATGTGAAAGTTTGTGAGGATGGGTACATGGACGTTTGTTCCTGGTTCACACATAAAACTTCTGAACGGATCTGGAGGAAATTTGGCACAGAGTTAAATTATAATTTAGAAAAGAACAGACAAATTTCTGTTAACGTAGCTACCACGCCGGGGAAGCCTTTATTTTTTTTTTTAATAATTTTTTTTACATATTATAAGTTAATGTTTGACTACAATTCCACCTGAAGGTAAGTGGTGACGTAGTTTTAAATGGTAAAGCGCATTAACTTAGAAGGACCCTATTCACTCTTGACTACACCTACATAACACTTGAGCGGAACACAGACGCTACCAACTTATTCCAATCCTTCGCGGTACGCCATGCAAAGGGTGAGGCTGTGACAGGTGCTGGTGTAAGGAAGGACACTGGGAATGCGTCGTGTCGTACGATGGTAGTATCGGGTGGGGGGAAATAAGTTAAAGATAAAACATATGATTTTAAACTCGTCTAACCACGCACTGTGTATGTACGATGGCGCGAAAAACATATATCGTGAGTACCCGTAACATAGCATAAAGATACAACAGACTCAGTATCACGGACTGTGTACATTATGCTATGTTACGAATACCAACCATGGCGTGAAAAACATATATCGTGAGTACCTGTAACATAGCATAAAGATACAACAGACTCAGTATCACGGATTGTGTACATTATGCTATGTTACGGATACTCACGATGGCAAGAGAAACATACATCGTGAGTACCTACCATAAAGATATAACATCCTCATTTCATACAAATCCATATTTTTACCACAAAACAATCAAATACTTCAAGGTTAATTTGAGGACGCAGCAGCTTACCTGTAATTCTCGGCACTGTCGTACACACATATATACTTTAGTATGTTTGTGTTTACTAGTACAAGTATTTTATTCTAAAACCGGTCAGTGCTAGTCGGATTCGTGCACGAAGGGTCCTGTACCTGTATATAAAAATGAATGTTTGTTTGTTTGTACTTTGTAGACTGAAATAGTAGTGCTTGAAGGAAAGACGCCCAAACATCCTCACAAATTTTACTATATATTACAATTCTTAAGTAGTTTTTTTAGCCATTACATGTTCTACATCTATGTATATATTATAAAAATACATGTTTATGAGTTTGTTTGTTAATTTATCCTTAAGACTCTGAAATGGTAGGAGATAGAGCACTGATGTCTATAGCAACTTTGTTCCGAATGGAACAGTATTTGGTAGCAAAATGATATCGGCCAGACACTTCGTTGATGAGTTAATGCGTAGGAATGCGCGCCGGGTATACCCGGCTAGCTATAGCTAGTATGTGTATAAAAATCAATGTTTGTTTGTTTGTTTGTCCTATATAACTCTGAAACGTTAGCAGATAGAACACCGATGTCTTTAGCAACTTTGTTCAAAATTTATTGCAAAATGTTTTGGTAGCATGAGTGAATGTTTAGTTGATGAGTTGATGCATAGCAACGCGCGCCGCGTACAGCTAGTACATATATGATTAATAGACAGAAAACCGACACGTTGGCTAATTTTAATCTTGTTCCTCAGATGATAACGAAATGAGATGAAAATATCAGAGTGAATTTATGGTTGTACAGAGACAAGGGTCGACAAGTGTGTAAAATAATTTGCAGGAAGTCCTTGAGAGTAGCCCGACGTGACGTACTAGTTAGGTTATATGAATGATGTGAACACGGAATGAAAATGAATTAACGGTCAAGTGCGAGTCGGACTCATGCACGTAACTGTATAAACGGTAAAAAAATCACGTTTATTGCTTATTTCGCCTCTTAAGTTACTGTTTTTTTTTTTTAATTTAACTGTTTATTTTTAACGAATATATAACTAATTATTTCGTAAATTTTTCAAGCTTTTATCTCTTGCTGATATTAATATTGAGTAAAAACGAACATAAAGTTTGTTGTATGGGAACTCCCTTGAATATTTATTTTGTTCTGTTATTCGTATTTCTTGTTATAGCGACAACAGAAATATATCATCTGTAAAATTTTAACTTTCTATCACGGTTTCTGAGATACATCCTGTTGACAGACGGACAGACAGATGACCAGTTTAACCCTATGGGTTAACTTTAAAAATACGATTCTTCTATTCGAAAGCAATCCTTAACGGCTGTATCTATACCGCATTTTTTCCTGGCAGGATATAAAGAAAAATTCGCTTGAAAAGGAAAATATTGTGGGAAAATATTTAAATTATAAGTTAAGTGAAACAAAGAAGCATAATGGCTGTATATGTTTTTGTTATCCTGACATACTCGTACGGTCGCGCTGAGATTCATCTAGTTCTCTCTCTCTCTCATTCGCTCTTTGTCTCTCTCTCTCTCTGTTCATCTCATCGTTCGAACCATAAAGGTTTATTTATAGCGCATCTCGAGGCTCAACTGAAATTTAATGAATTAGATATATAATTTTAAGTGAAATTCATCGTAAATCCAAGCCTAAGTTATATATTCACTTATACGTAAATTAAATGAAAATAATAGTTATATTTTAAGGGGGCTCGAATACCAATATGATGTTTTTACCGTTTTTATAGATAATTCGCTGTACCCGCCGGGCGAGGCTTTCCTTCGAGCGCTAACCGTCGAACGGATTAAAATGAAACTTGGTACATAGATAGACCACATCCAGGAAATGGACAAAGGATGAATTTCATCCTGATTGTAGATTCCCTTGGGATGATTTTCAGGTTATATATTAAGTGGATTAATGTTTCATATGACGCAATAGATTATAATCGGGAATAACACATAATATTTAATTAATTCGAAACTTACTTTAGAAGTTTTGAAGCACATTTTTTTATTTTTTATTTATTTATTTTTACATTTATATATATTTTAGTTATTCATTTATACACACATAAAAGGACATGAAAATACATAAATGAGACAGTTTCTACTGGGCACTATTTATTCCTAAGAAGAAGTGGAAAGTAGATGTTTTGTGTAGCCCTAACAAGTATTTTTAGATTTTAAAGTGCCAGAATACGAAGTGACTTAGTATGCCTTTAATTCAATTGATTGAATAGCCTTTGAACACGAGACAACTTTCTTATAATTTACGATATTTTTCAGACTAAAGATTTTATCGTGAATTTTCAGAGTTGGGGATTTCGATCGTCTTTATATTTGAAAATGGTTCGATGGAGGCGTGTTTGTAAACTTTGATAAAATTATATAAGCCTTTTTTTACGTTTTCTTTTACTTCTACTGTTTGTGTTCATATTATGTGGTTAATGACTTTGTCAATTTTAAATTTGTAATTAATACAATTGTATATATTCCACTAATATTATAAATGCGAAAGTTTGTGATGACGTACGGTATACACCTTCACGCAAAAACGACTAAGCCGATCTAGATGAAATATGAATATATTTTAGTTTTAATAAACACATAGGCTACTTTTCAACGTAGCACGCAGACGAAGCCGCTAGCAGATACGGGTCGCTACATCCTGTGTATAGCGTACCGCGAAGGATTGGAATAAATTGACAGCGTCTGTTTCCGTTCGCGTATAATGCCTTGAAGACAAGAGCGCATAGGCTTCTTCTAAGTTAATGCGCTTTACCATCTAGTACTACATCGCCACTTATCATCACGTAGTCAAGCATTAACTTATAAAATTTAAAATAATACGACTGGTGGGTTATAATTTGTAATTTTCGAATTTCATTGCCAACTTTCGAACACAATCTGGATGTATCAAATATATGTTCACAACATAACTCGTAGCTATATTTTAAATCGATACTTGGAAGTCAATTTCTTTTTCTAATTTCACTAACAATATGTAAAACATGCCAAAAAACATACATACATACATATGCCTCTTTCTGACGCACTCAACTAAACTTTACAAAGTCATATCTCTCCCCAAGGATTCCGTCTAACGCTTTTACTAACACACAGTAATAACAAACATAGCAAATTAATGTTGAAATCGGTTAAAAATAAATAACAAAAGAACTCCACAGAAACTTATTATCAGAAATAGCGAGCTCGCTAAAACCAGCATATCAGCTCGAATCGTCTTTATTATTCTCCATAGATATAAATTAGAAACTTAATAAGATTCGAAGTGAAAGGATAACGACTTTTAAAGACTCTAAAAACGCGAACCAAGTAAAATCTTGTACAATTAAGTAGAGAGTTTAAATTCGTCAAGACTACATGCCACTTAGGGAATATGAGAACGCCATAACTCGCGTAAATGAAGGACGGATCAGACCGGGCGGGAGCGTAATGGAAGTGACAAGGGGTCTCAAAATGATGGAAGGAATTCCGAGGGTTGGAGATGCGCGTTTTACGAGTCCCCATCGTGAATACCACCCCCGTCTTGCGATATCTGAAACGTAACCGTAATACGGACCCGATGGCTTCCGAACTGGAATACAAACTGATAATGCTTTTACGGTCCTTGTCTTATATTTACAGCTTAAAACAAAAATATTTAAAAACACAAGCTTTGATTACAGATCCCTAATACAAAAAAATACACAAAATTTCACAAATTTATTATTAACGGTTGAAGAGTTCCCTTGGCTAGAGCCAATCCTGAAGGTAGTACAATGTCATGCTTATCATAAAAATGCATTGTCATTGGAACTGAAGCAGTATACAAAATTTCAGCTCTGTAGTGTAAGAGGAAGTGGGTCTAATTAAGCTTGCAAGATTTGACTCCTAACAAACAAATATACACTAACATAGTAATATGATCACATGCCGCCGAGTAAGAGAGGCAAGGGAGTCCCAAATACGCACTATGTTCGATCACAACTTTTAATATCATTTAGTTCAATGTTTAAACAGAAAAAGCTCCGCCCACAATTAAAAATCTTCTCTGTTATGTAGTTGACGCTTATACGATTCTTGGAAAATGGTAGAGATTTATAATAATAATTCAATATTGTCGTTCATAAAAATAAGGAAGTTATTTAATATTATACTTAATAAAAATAGCTAAATTAATTATTAATCCATAATTGGTGGTATCAATAAGAATCTCCAGCAAGCCCATTGTTCCAAGTTCATGCGCAGCTCGTTTCAACATAGACAATACCTATTGTTCTACACTCAAATTGTCCAAAATCTGTTTAGATGTTTCACGGGCGGATAGTACGGCAATTCTCAATAGAACAGTCGGGGGGCCTCAGCTGCACAATATAAGACGCACACATGGGCAACGTGTTACTGTGTTTTTGAGCATAGCTATTTCCGTGCTTTGTATGTACTTAGTAGTAGAAAAATCCGTTAAAACTACGATGCAAGTTTTTTTAGCTTAACGCATGTCTAAAATTTTCGGAAAGGTATTTAAACCATGTATATTAGATTTTATCGTAACTTAATTGTTGAGATACTACGAAGTTACGTGAGTAGTGCCATCTGGCAGATAATATGTGAAACGATCTATTCGTTCAGTTG
>DWJZ01004789.1:0-14891 GCA_018249125.1 Asbolis capucinus
GTTATAATAAAATCAATAACTTGTTAGTTTACTTAGTTTTTGATTTTCTAAGAACTTTCAGTTTGACCCTCGTATATGCTAAAGTTTGTGAAAATAGATAGATGGATATTTGCTTCTCATTCACGCTAAAACTGATTTGTCTGAAATTCGGCACGACGATAAATTTTATTCTGGAATTAAATTACATTACGCGGGTGAGTTTGTAGGCGATCGACGTTACGCCAATCCCCTAGTGTTGAAGCAGGTTAGAAATATTATGGCGACTAAACCATTACTTATTTAGATACAATTAGGTGATATTATGGATTATACAATGGGAAAAATCTTAGGATACTTTTTATACCAGACAATGGTTTTATTCCCACGGGATTACAGATAGATGTTAGTCGTTTGTATGGTGAACCAACGTTTGCCGGGTCAGCTATTACAGTTAGAAATGAAATTACTTCCGCTAAATCTTTAGAATAAAGTGGTGTTCATAATAATTTCTAAAATTATACAATTAAAACTTAATTATACACACGAGAATCATTATTTAGAAACATAATAATTATTATCAATTTTTATCATTAATTACTAAAATTAATCTTTTAAAATTTTTACAATTGACAAAGTTTTTATAAAATATATTATTTCTGTTATAAAAAAGTGTGTACGTACTATAGATGTAGTAACTAAACAGACAAACAATCATCTCATAATCACGTCACTGAAATTGTAATATTCGTGTGTGCAAAATTACAATTTTGTTAGTAAATTTTAGTAATTACAAATTGAATTCTATGGAATGTCGAAATGAAAGTCGATAATTCCACCATTGTCTTGTTGCTGGCATTTTGCTTTTGAAAAACAATTATGTTAATAGTTCATTTTAGTTGCAGATTTTTTATATGTTTTACTATATGCATAATAATGTTATATTCAATAGGCATTAACGGTGAGTGGACAATGGCAAGGGCGTGCTGTGATAGTCTAATGGTTAAGAATTCGGCCTCCTACTTCTAAGGAAAACACCGTGAGGAAACCTGCATGCCGGGGAGTTTGCAAAACTCAAAGGTGTGTGAAGTCTGCCAATCCGCACTTGGTCAGCGCGGCAGCGTGGTGGACTATGGTCTTAACCTTCTCATTCAGAGAAGAGACCCGTGCTCAATAGTGAGTGGTGATAGGTTGAGATGATACAGCAATATACTACTACTTATTATCTTGCAGCGACCCGTCTGCGCAGCCTCCACTTGCTACGAGTACAAGCCCGCGATATATCGATCAAATGTAATAAATTATACAACAATTTAGAATCAACTAATACCGTCATTTTGAAATTTCGGTATCACCACCCCTTCGATTACGATATCGTGAAACGACATCATCGAATTACCATCACGTGGGATTTTTGTCAAACATTAATTTATACTACGTAAAAAACTCAACGCCTCACCTCCATGCTTTAACTCAATGTTGGCAGAACAGAAGAGATAGAACAGAGAACGGTACATCAGTAGGCTGTCGTAATGAGGTGTAGAGATTTGTGAATCTGACTTCGCCAATTTCATTTTGAATCTTCTTTATCGCGTTCCTTTCAAGATTAAATTCTCGATTTTCTATATTAAATCTCCCGCCCAATGCAGTATAGTACATATTGAATGTGTAGGTAATATTAGATGTTAATGTAGACTAAGAAGTAATATAATTGTAAGTTTAAGACACTCAGAAAAATAATTTAGTAATTTTAAAACTGCACTCTTATACTCTCCAAAGATTTAAAGATAATAAGAAAATTAAGGTTAACGCAAGAGGTGCTATCACAGTAATTATTTGAAATTATTTTACAGTATTTCTAGTTATGTTATCTATATATAAATGTTTCTTTGTTTGTGTTTTATAGACTCTGAAATGGTAGATAAATGGAGTTAGAGCACCGATGTCCTTAGCAACTGTGTTCAGAATTCTCTGGTAAAGGTTTTGGTATCAAAATGATATTAATCAGACACATGATTGATGAGTTGATGTGTAGCAACGTGCGCCGGGTACAGCTAGTTTTAGTATAAAATAAAATAACCATTACATATATATTTGTAACTCCTAACTTAAATGAAACTTTTAGTAGCATCTTATAGTGAGCCTAGCATATAGTCACAAATTTTTCAAAGTATTTTTTTTCCGACATTTAAAACATTGTGGAGAATATGAATCTTTTGACTTTAATCCGAAGTTTTTAGTAAATTTAAATCGAATTCTAGTGATGTGATGAAATGAATCGACTATGCGTGGAAATTGATTTCTTCTAGTTACGATGATTCGTGCAAATGACGTCACTACCGCCCTTAAAATACTAACTTAGAAAATGTTAAATTAAGTGATATTATGTAATATAAAATACGAATTTTAAACGAAAAACGTTGAGACGTTAACATTTTCTGTTTGATTTTGACCTTGTAAATATATTTGCTATATGATTTATTGAATAAATGTAACATATTAATAATGAAACAAAATAGATGACAAAATTTTTTTCATTGTTTTATTTACAAATAATATCTGCATATACCTATCTCTGACTCTTTACCTACGTCATTGGACAAGCAATGGCAACATAGCAGTTGGAACGTTGGTCAAGGGCGTGTTACAAATTATCACTTGCTTGCTTCTTGCGTCTTGCTTGCTATCACTTGCACGTGAAACAAAATATCAAGAGGAAACCTGCATTCCTCAAAGTTCTCGGTGATGTGTGAAATCAATTTATCTGTATTTAACTACATCAGGAACCTGTGCCCCATCAAAATAAACGATATGACCCAAGCCCAACACTGGGACAAGTATGTGTGACATAACAAAACAGACTGCTTATGATAAGGTTGAAAGACATCTAGCCACTACATAGAGGGCAGAAAGAGCCCTGAAGGGCTTCGAGAAAGGAAATTACAGCATTACTGGAGATATCGCTGAGAATGAGGAGGAGCCCAGAAATCTACAACCCTTCCTATTGCAATAAATAAAACAAAATAGGTTATAATGACTTTTATGTTTAATTAATAAATACGAATACGTTACAAATAGGAGCGACAACAAATTTAATATAATATTTAAATACATCTTCAATCTTCATTATCCTAATACGAGTCGCTCAATCTCTACTAGAACATAATACCATCTAAATCTATTAAAACAAACAAATATATTCATAAAGTCACTTAAAGTATAATTTAACTTCATCTCCTTATGATAAATTTGGCAAAATCATCTTTTTCCGGGTCAAACAATGCAATTTTTTCACAATGTCCTGCAGCCGCTGCCTGCAGCATCTGCTCACCAAAAGCCTTAACATCATCTTTTTTTAACTCAACCATATACTTCCGTGACTCCATTGTGACAAACGCATCATCGCGAGCCATCGACCAAACGCTCGGCTTGACTCTAGACAGCATATTATGACCCACAAATACACCGTGAAATAAGCCTTGAAATTGCGGTTTATGAGGATAATGATCTAATGCGGAAAGAGACAAAAAATGAACTTTACCATAATCGACATTAATATAAGTGTCGCGATCTTCACGAAGAAGCAAAGGGGCCTCCGGCCCACACTCCGAAATTTTGGCATCGAGCTCGCTGATAACCACCGCCCCTAAGTTCTGTTCTGTATCCAAATTAAAAGAATTTACATCAAATTTTTGGCGGTTTTCCAACTCGTAAAGAAATCGCATGACATTTCTTTCGCTGACATCTGTGGCACGTTTAAAATTCACACCGTGAGACGACTTCAACATATCTTTATCATCGCAATCCAATCCGTACGCTATATATGGAGAGGTAACCATATCACCAAGATAACCCCGATGAAGGTATCTATCTCCACATTTATAAACTCCAGCGACCAAAGAGACGTTCGGTCGACAGACTTCTGTTTCTAACCAAGTAAAAGCGACCCCATGTTCTCTGAAATGCTTATACTCTTGATAGCAAATCTGACTTCCTACATCCTTAATGCGCATATGATAATCCCAATCATAAACTCCTGCCCTATTATCATATCTCACTCCGAGACTTTGCCTTATTCTATGCTCCCATAGTTCGCAAGCATTAAACTGGTTGGTATTACCTGTAGTCCAAAAATTGAAAAGATTTTCCATGTAATCACGCTCGCGATACTTTAACTGTTCTAAAGAAACACTGGGAAGCAGACAGTTCATGTATTCTAAGTTAGTAACCATACTGGTCAGTTGTCTAGCCTTAGCGATTAAGTACCTGGATGTGGATGGCCGCAGAAGAAGATTTCCATACACTTCGAGGAGGCGCCTTGTCTTTTCTAAAATACCGCATCGCGTAGTTTTCTCCAATGCCAGTGATAAAAGTAAAAGTTGCCGCGCAATGAGTTCCGTACATCCATCAACGACGAAGATGTTCATATATCTTCTGTCATGGCGGTGGGCCTGCGACAAAGTTTTAATCACGTGCCTCGCATCGGATCCGCCGATTACCAAAAAGTTAAGTTCGTAAGCACCTTCATCGCCGCGCCGTAAGTATTCCTCTTGAAAATCGAGCGCTGGACTGATGCCCCAAAACATTTTTGCGCGTGTTGTTACTGGGTGACAGCAAGGGAATGGCGATACTTTACAGTATCGTAGCGACGGAAACTAGAAGGCAATGAGGCGTGTCCAGGGCGTTGCTAAGCAACGATCTATTTATATTATTTTTTTACGGTCATGTTACACTACCAGTTTGCGAGTATATTCAAAATAAATCGAGCATATTTCGAATGACTCGTATAATAATACCAATAGTAGGCTTATTCTGAGCACTCGAAGGTTTTGGGCAGTCTACCAACTAATTAATGAACAATAACGAAAAAACATTACAGTTATGTTAACATCGACAACGAATGAAATGATAACATAACCAGTATACGAATATGGCAGAACAATTTCACAGCTAGATGTCTAAGAAAAAGCGACTACTGTGAACATACAGTTTGGCATTATGTTCTGGTCATCTTACGCCTCTTGCCAATTTTTGTGCACGACACAATATATTTTTTCTCATTAATTTTTTCCTATCAACCAAAAAAGATGGTATTCATGAAAAAATCAATTTACCATATTTTTGATTCAGCTAACCTACATATATTTTGTTATAAAAAAAACTCTCAGCTTTGTGCCTTCGCTTCGCTTTTACCTCGCCAGCGATTCACTAGTGTGATGTGGACCTAAATCTGTTCTGTCCTCTAGAATAGTATTGGTTCTAAAAGCCGACCTGATTAAATAAACGGCCCATTGGTTCTAGATAATCATTGGAGTGGTGATAATATGTGCATGAAAATTGTTCACAATTAGAAAAAAAATATATACATATATACATACGAGTACCTATTGGTACATTATGGGCCCCAATGGTATGTAAACTAACACAGGTGGTTCGTTGATTTTGAATTCGTTCGTTAAATACAAGATGTCAGTTACGAATTTGATTTGTGCGACAAAAAATACCAATTCCTAGCCTGGTTTTTTAACATGTTTTATTAAAAACATTTAAAAACACAAGCTTTAATTACAGTCCTAATACGGAGAAACATAAAATTTCATAACCGTATACTGAGTATATCAGCAGACCAGACTCATCGTAAAAATGCATTATCATCGAAACTGAACCAGAATGCAAAATTTCAGCTCCGTAGTGTAACAGGAAGGTGGTCTAATTAAACCTGCAAGACTTGACCCGTAACAAAGAAACATATTAACGTACGTTAAATAAAAGCTTGAAAAGAGGAAGCCCACCCACATTTGATTGGGTAGCTCTGCGCCAAGGACTTAGATCTTGGTAATGTTTTCTTCGCTTACTTTGCTGCGAATAGTGACGTGTGAAGCGCGGGACAAATTAAAAAATGTAATACAACTAAATATGAAATATCATAACCAAATCTAAATAGTTGATTTTAGAAAAGCCAAAAATCATTAGATTTGCTCGCATCGTAATGACATGAAATAAAAAGAAATTGAATTAAAATAACCTGATAAAAACGAGATTGTTAGGAATTCCGTAAAGGTACCCTTTCTTTAAAGGATTTTGTAAAGTCAATCAAATCATAGTGCTAACTAATAAAAATATTTAAGTTGAAGGAAGGCCACAACAGCAGGTGCGAACGAAACGATTTTATATTATATTTATTAATATTAGTGCTTTTATTTATTGACCAACAACATTATAATTAAATCTTACGTAAAACTAGGGTGAGACCGAGCTATGTTGGGTCTGGAGTATTCTAAAGAAGAGTCGGATTGCGTCCCAGGCTAGATTTCAGTAATCGTCCTCTCATATTAGTGTGTTGATATTATCACATACGCAATATTATAAGCGTCTCGTTAAAGTCCGTAAGTAAATTACCAGAACAAAAATTTATATAACTGAATTTTGAGGTATTTGTAGAAATGGAGCTAAAAAAACCAAAAGTTATATTTTTAACAATGCCAGAATTTTGACAACTCTATATTCATTGGTTCTGTCAATATTACGATTATTCATCCCATTATAGGGCCACCACTGAGCACAAGTCTCTTCTTATACTAAGGATGCCTGGGCATACTCCTTAATGCTGCATCATTTTGAAGAAAAACTCGTTTTGAATTTTCGGTTGTAGTTGTAGAAACGGAACCCTTGCGACTCATCTTGACCTTGTTGAGCCACATATTTCTTGTCTCGCGTGTCCCACAACGAAGAAAATAGCAAGGATGAAACCTTGGAATGTTGTTGTTATATCAAATATATACGCTGCTACTATATTGTAAATGAAAAATCCGACAGCCCAGTTTAACCCAAACAGAAACACTAACAAACAACTAACGGAAGCACATCTTAGTGCTTCGTTCGAGCCGCCGTACCTCTGAACTCTCTTTGACAGAAACACGGAACGAAATATCAAAGCGAATAACAACCAGTTTACGAGAAGAATTATCGCTATAGGCAAGTGTTGTGCGAGCCAGAGACTGAGACCGGATGGGTAGCAGAAGGAATCCACAGTAGAGTTCTTCTCGAAACGTCCGGCATACGAATGCGGGGCGATAGATAGAAGAAGACCGACCACAACACACGGAGCTCCGTAAGAAAACGCAGAAGCCTTCAACAACATATGTGAAGATTCCTCAGCAAAAACTAGAACCAGTTTTTGATACGACAGCACAGAAGAGACCAACATCCAACAGAATGAACAAAGAATCGAGTAGTGTAGTGCAATACCAACGAGCATGCAGCCGATGGTGGGGTTATCGAATTTTGCAAATTGTATAATAAAAAAACAGATGGACCTGAAAAATATTGATATGCATAATTGAAGCCAAATTTTATTGTAAAATCGTCGTCGCCATGTCCGAAACACAATAGCCGTGATTGCCACCATAATCGTCCCCAAAATGGAGAAGAAGCCTCCGACAAGGCATATAACTTCGAGTACATCCTTGTCGATCTCGGAGAAGCCTGTCCTCGGTACCAGTATCAAAGCGAAGTGCGTGAGGTGGATGCAGCGGCAGGTGTCCAGTAAGCTGGGTCTCACTGCGCGGATGAAGGTGCAGCCGTCCTGAGACCAGTGGCCGGACGATTCATTATCGCTATTGAAGTGCCAGTACGCACAGGTGAGAGTTTCATTTCTCCGGATGTTTGCTCTCCTAGGTTTGAAGTAAATATCTATTACCTGCAAAACACAAACATATTAAAAAACACAAACGTGTAATAGTTAATCATATTTACTTTTGACTTTAAGACATTTATTTATTTAAATTTTAATATAAGAAAACATTGTTGTAGAAAAGGCGGACGTAATCCTGAAAGCATTCTCGCCAGGAATCATTTCTATCAGGAAACGTGGCATAGAACTAAAGTCCAATTTACATTGAGAAAAACAAATAATTAACATCATCATTCTGCCCTGTTGCTAACTTTATTTCAGGTCACCGTAGTTTGCTCTTCCATCCATCATTACCATTCTGGTAATCTGACACACTGGATATCCATCTTTACTTTGTCCATGTCCCTTCCTTCCATCCACATGGACACATTCCATATCCATCACTCTTCTCGTCACATAAGTGTCCTCTGACCCAATTACGAGTACATGTTCACAGATGGACATTCCAATCGCTCTCAGCTGCTCTGATATTTTAAAACTATCAGTCTTTCCCTACTACTAATGTCTTATTTTATCCACTTTCGTTACATGTTACTCGCACAAAATTTCAACCCTCTTTTACATGAACCCTACATGTTGCGGGTAGATACTTTGTAATAATAATCGTGTTTACCTCTCCTTTCTTAAACATCTGGGCAGTGACGCCAATCACCAGACTGTTAATGATGCCGTATTGGTCGCTTGGGCCAGTGAAACAAGTAACGTCATCGCGAAATGTTTGAAAGCTAATCCGGCCCTTGGACGTTGCTACGGACTCGGGAAGCACCACCACAACATCATCAGTTAGTGATTGTGATATAGATGAATTTGCGACCTGTGAAACTAAAAAACAATTAGCTGTTCGTTTCCCTAGTTCAGCACATAACGACACTTAGACTGGCCACTAACTTCTAACACCTAACAAACACGCATGGTGCAGTGTGCTCTAGGCCCGAGGATGCGTGCTTAAGTATCCCGTAAGTATCCCATTAGTGGGTCGAAGCCTCCATATTCGAAGTATCTCCCAGAAAAGTTTATTAATATTAATTATTTAGTAGGTATATGTATTAACTCACTGTTCGTCATAAATTGCAAGGAATCAGCTGAAAACTGAGTGTTATTTTGAGAGTTCAACTTAAACCCCCACAAAGGTCTATTAGAGTCCACATCAGCGACTACCCACGCTATATTGGGTTCCACAATCTTCATTATCGTTTCCGGTTCGTTCAATCTCATCGTTGTCCCCAACTGATCCAACAAATGTAATAGACGAACGGGTTTCTTTGCTTTTTCCTTCATTTCAAGAAGTTTGTTTAACTGAAATAGATTACGTTATCAATATAACGTTATATTTTTTATAGATTTAAAATTGCTTCTTTTTTACAAGTTGTCAACATCTTAAAGTTGTAATGAACATACTATAACAATTTATCACTATTATAATGAGCATACCTAACATTATTTAACCTTAATAATATCTTGAGGTAGATAGTGAAATAAAAGTTCCAGTATTTATTAGGGACTCGCGCAAAAAATTAATTTAATAATTCTTAACAGTAAGGAGGAGAGGCAGAGAGAAGAGAGGAGGGAAGTTGTGTCTGTACGGACGTGCGTGCATATCACAGAAATAACAGATCAGATTTGATTCGCGCTGTTTTAAAAATACCTTTATTGATCAATGTACTCATTAAAAAGACCAAATGTTTATTAACAATTCTGTAGTTTTTTTTAATGTGATAAGCAGACAAACGAGCAGAACACCAGACTGGGGGGTTACTAACGCGTTGCCTGCCAGGGAATAAGTAATAGACCCACATACACAGAGAAGAGAAAAAACCAAGGGAAGCAGTAAATTGACAAAGCAACTGACCCTGGGTATTCCAACAACTTACCAATTCAGGAAGAAGAATTGGGAGGAGGATGGATGAAGGACGGAGCGAAAAAGAGAACTAGCTCTCAAGCCCCCAGCCGAAACACGATGAACCGTTTGGTGGCTTATTCAAGCAAGAGATTGGTAGACAGGCAGACTAATGATAATAATCCTTCCGTAAAGCCTTACCACCTAGCAAATCGATCGAAGAAACAAACTCCTAGCATAGGATTTGTGGGCGCAGCCGGTTCAAAATATGTTAATTAATTGAACAGGACAACGTCTGCGGGGTAGGATTAGGTAACTCAAGAAAAGAACGATAAAGAAAAGATGAGGATATAAAACCAGAAGTTGGAGAGAAGATATATGGAAAATGATAGTTAAGTATTACGGTAGGGTCTTGCTGGCTGCCTCTAGTACTGACCTCGTGAAACACTGCTGTAATGTTATCAGCAGTCACTGACTCGTTCATCGCGTGCTCCAGTTCGTCTAAAACTTTCTGCTCCTGTTTCAGGGACTGTGAAATCAATATGTTAATTTTAATACAAGATAGTATGTTTTACACTGAGCTAAATAAACCTTTTGATGGAAGAGAATGCCTACGTTGCTCATATGCGGATGGTGAAGGGTTCAAATTAGTTAGATAAATGGATAACTCTTTATTGTACACCGAGAAAAAGACACAGTACAGAAGCACGTATAGATAAAGTACAAAAGGCGGTCTTATCGCTATGCAGCGTCTCCTCCAGACAACCCTTTGATGAGGAGTAACTGAGAATAAAGATACTTAGATAAGACAGATGCATGAGTAGGCAGATCAAACTGAAATAGAACAATAATAAAATAATAACAATAATAAAAAAATATATACATACATATGTATATATATACCTATCATGAAGATAACAATTATAACTGGACAGGAGATAGATAGGGATAATACGAGAACGGTTTCATTTGTAGGTAGTGAGCTTTGAATTGATTTTTAAAGAAATATAGGGTACTTGCATTATGGAGGCATGGCATTCCAAAGGCGAACAGCAGTGGCAGAAATTGGATGTTTAAAGAAGGAGGAGAAGTGGGCAGGAGTGTTAAGTAAAAAATTGTTTGAGGAGCGGAGGGTTTCGTCATGCGCGGCATGGCGAAACTGGAAACGTTTTTTTAGGTAAGGAGGATATTTAGCATTGAATAGCACATAGTAGAAAAGAGAGAGTATATGAGCATTCCTGCAAAGGCGAATAGGAAGCCGCTTGATCTTTGAGTGAAATTCGGAGATGTAGTGATATTTCCGCAGGCCAAATATGAACCTTATGCACAAATTTTAGAGGCGCTCAAGCAGGTAACCTTTAACACCAGGACCCACAGCGGCAAATAATGTCCCGCTTACTTCTGATATTCGTAGGCTTCAGGTAAGACATTGTTCGATACGAGTACATATTCCTAAACTGTGATCCTTATCACTAAATGGAATGGTTAGGCCATTAAGTTTTACCGGTGGTAGATGAGACCAGTCAATTTTTGTGATGAGCCTTGAGCTGCCAATAATAATAGTCTGTGACTTACATAATTTCAGCCAGAAGTCTCGCAATGTGTAGCTATGCGGGATAAATCTGTGTTTATTGATGGAACAGCTTGATTAAGATCTCGTAACGGAGCTTGCGTGTAAATTTGCAAGTCATCAGCAAACAGACGATAGAGAGAAGAGATACCGGATGTTATTAAATTAATGAAGTTTAAAAAAAAAGGGGAAACAAAACGCCACCCTGTGGCACACTAGCGTTACTAATAGACCAATTGGAGTAATGGTCCTGGACCTGAACTTGCAGTTGAAGTTCTCGCAGGTAACTACGAAACCAATCAACTGCATTTGGAGATATGTAGAAAGAATGCAGAATCCCCACGAGGATATCAAGGTCCACAGTGTTAAACGCATTACTAAAATTAAGCAGTTCAGTACCGTGACCTTCTAGTTATCCATGCCCTAAAAATGTCATATGTTATATGAAGCAAACCGGTAGCCGTACTGTGACCAGGTCGGAATCCGGATATATTGTATAGGGTTGAGAAGGAAGAAGTTGGAAAGATATGAGCTAAGTTGGAGATGGACAAGCCGCTCGAGGACTTTAGAAAGGAATAGGAGTATAGAAACTGGCCTACAATCGCAGAAACTATTTTCTGCAATGGATCGACTAAAAATATGTGACAAAATAGTGAGGAGGATGTCTAGGAGGGGAATGATAATTTTCCGGCTAATACCGTCCCGACTCCGGCGTTAGAGGAGATAGGAAGGACCGCCTTCTCAACATCAGGTACTACAAATTGGCTAAACGAAAAAGATTACTTGTGAGGCATGGAAAGATTCGAAAGATGATTTAGAATTTGTGTTTTTTACTGTCATCAACATAAGCTGACGCAGTGAAATGTTGGTTTAGATTATTTAAATCGAGATTATTCTTGGTTCTAAGAAACTTCCATACCCTGTTGGAGTCTTCGTTTTGAATTCGTACGTACGTACGTACGTAATGTACGTCGTTGTACATCTCTACACATCATGTTGCATCGGCTTCTCACACTCTCGTACTTTACAAAGTTTTCGTCACTGGCATTAAGTTTACCTTTCGCTTTTCGCTTTCGCAGAGTTTTTTTTTGTTTAGAACAGTCCTAACATCTTCAGAAAGGTAAGGTGCAGGAAGATGCCTAAAGCGCACTGGACGCACAGGGGCATGCACGTTGTTCAGTTTGGTAAGGAGTGAATTCAATATGGCCACCTGTTCATCAACTGTGCTTGCATCCTCAACAACAGTCTAATCAATATTGGTGGCATCGCGGCGAAGTTGATCTAAGTTCATCCCACTAAAATTGCGCTAAAGCAGAATTCCTGACTTAGCCTATGGTCGAGTGAAATATCATAATGAGGTCCAAGAGAGATGGATGGATTAGGAAAGAAGTGTGTCTCATTTAAACACAATATGTTTAGATTAACGGCTTCAACAGCAGCCCTTCGTTTCAGAGATCTCGCATCCTGCTTGGGTAAATATATATTAAAGTCAACCATAATAATAGTGTGATCAAAGAGACCACAAGATACTTCAAGCTGCGCGTCAAGACTTGAGAAATAGATTACATGGGAGGATGGGCTGTGAACATCAAGAAATAATTTATTATGAGAAAGTTGGACTTCTATGAATAGATACTTAGCTTCGTTCTCGGCATGGGTCTCCGGTGAAGTATTTATAACTTTAAAGGGAATATGAGAACGAAGATATGTAGCAACTCCTTCACCACCCCGCACAGTGCAGTCGTTGTGGATTAAATGAAATCCAGGAAGGATATATGCTGTTGATGGAAGGCATGGCTTCGAGATTAGGATGGCATAAATGTGACTGTAATCAAAAGATGTCAATAAGTGGGGGAAGTGTGCTGGAATGCTCTGTGCATTAATATGGACAACGTTGAAATTTTTCAGTACATCTGAGAAGTGAGAATCGACGGTAATGTTTAGTGGAAGGATACTTTCAAAGCTGTTTCTTCTATACAATGAGCTATGTGGAGAAAATAAGGTTCAAGTCATTATCATCATAATGTTCCACCACAGGAAAATAATAATAATATAAAATGTATAACTTATTAAGAAGGCGTTAAAAATATATAATAATATTACGTACGTAATTATTTAAATTAGTTCTGCATTCGAAATCCTATCCGCCAGCAGTATGGAAAGAGATTACTATAAGCACCACAAAGAGCACATGTAAATCACAAAATAAGCAAAAGTGGAAAAGAAAACTATAGCAAAAAACAAAGTAGAAAAGGATTAAGAACCACATTACAAAGTAATTCAGACACTAGTTGAGTTACCGTAAAATTATATGTATGTACATTGCGCGATATCGTTATATTATAATATTTTGCCATTTATGCGTTTGCACAAATAAGTGGATATAGTCTGCGAATTAATGTTATATCGATTGAATATCTAGTATGTGGCTCAAATGTCAGTATGACATCAGTGGCGTCATGTTAATTGATCAAATTAAACTTTGTTAGTGTCAACTGGCGTCGGAAATGTAAGAAAAACATGATATTAGAATAAGCAAGCGTATCAAAATACAGAAAAAAACAAATTAAAATTAAGTGTCGTCAGTTTTATTGACACCCGAAGACGACATATGTAGCTCAACCATTGTCATCCAACTGGGTTACTAAACAACCAGGGCCGACGGCTTCACGTGCCCTCCGACGCATAAAAGCGCTTCAAAATATTTGCTAGCAGTCACTCATCCTCCAACCAACCGCGCTCACTGTTGCTTAACTTGGCCGATCGTGTGGATGCTTTCAACTCTCCCTCACCTTCCTAGTATCAATCACCCACTGTACTCCTTCATTGAAATCACCAGCGCACGTATATTCGATGTCACCCAACGTAATGATCTCATCTGAAAGACAATAATTCAGTTGCGTAAAAAAATTAAAAACTGTTTCTATAGACTCATTATTCTGACACAATATGTGTGTTGTACGCATACGCGGTATATAGAATTAAATTCAAATTCTTTATGGCTCATCTCCTCGCCCACAGACCCGAGCATCGAGTATGTTTGTGGAAGGACGAAGAGAAGATTTGAGTCCATAGTCCAGTTCCATAAACATATTCACAATCCCCTCTGGGTCACCTCTGCCATCCATACTCGCTGGAAGGCCAGGTATTATATTTAGCCTACCCGTGGATTCCCAAAACTTGCCAAAATTGTTATCTGCTCTCTGTTTAGCTATTAGGTCCATTCATATTTGCTCTTATTTATTCTGGCACCACCTTAAGGCGACCTTTATAGACCTTGCTCGACTCACACATTAGTTTATAGACATCGCCTGCTTGCGCCCTGCCAGCATGACCAATTCGCTAAATCTAGATCTGGCCTCCAAGTGAGCTTCCCTGATGTGCCTGTTCCATCTACATAAGACTCTTTTTCTCTTTTTGGCGCAGTTCATATTTTCTTTGGCAGTTCGAACAGCTGCCTCCCTCATAATCCATATACAGTTAAATAATTTGTCTAGTATTTTTCTATGACTAGGCAAGCTACATCACAGCGCTACGTTTCTGTTCATTAATCATGTGCTTAGGACTCACTATATCTATATCGCATTCCACATAAAAAGGCAAATGATCCGATACAAATACATTTTCCATACATACAAAAACACAAATATAATAAATGAGAAATTTGTAAAGATGGACGGATGGATGTTTGTAACTATCTTGACCCAAAAACTAATGAATTGATTTGAATGAAATTAGGCACAGAGATATACAGCCTTGGCCAAAAGTATTAGGCACCCTATAAATTACTGCAAAATTACATGTTCAGGGAGAAA
>DWJZ01004790.1:0-14891 GCA_018249125.1 Asbolis capucinus
AATCCTTTCTTAGCGGATACCTACGTCATAACATCTACCTGCATGCCAAATTTCAGCCCGATCCCTCCAGTGGTTTGGACTGTGACACATTTGAGTTTTATATATATTATATGTACTTGTAGAAATAGAATTATTTGATGCTCAATTTCGTCACAAAATCTTTATAAAAATATTGTACATCTTTTAACATTATTTTTCAACTCTAAAACTTAATCTGAAATGACACATTCTTCTAACTTTTTCCTCTTTTTGCAAATATACAATTCTCATCTTCTAAAGAGGTTACAAATAAAAAGTATAACACAATAATTAAATTAACCACCCCAACTATACTAATAATTCCGACAAACTTCTATATATTTACCTCAAAATAAATGAACTGCGACAATTAAATATGTATTGGTTTGGATAATTTGTCATTGCATCTGCATTGATAAGGTAAATAGGAAAACTGACTCTCGTCATGGTGCAAGCGTGATCATTAAGTTATTAAAGAAACTGCCCTCGCTGTGCTTATGAAGACCTAGTTACCAGACACTAGTAGTTATTGTGACATAACTGTAATAGTTGGACATATGGTGTCGGGGACTTATTTATAGATATTGATGTCCTCTATAAAACTGTAGTGCATCACTTTGCTCTATTGTCACACTTCAATAAGGTAACAAACATGTTGTTACCATACGGACGGATGATGGTGTTTTCATACGGACCCCTGATGTCTGTCTAACTCTCTGCTGTCCCTCTAACCAGATTCATATATTTATATCTCAATATCATATAAAGAAATAGATAACACTCAGTTATACTCTGGCACTGGGATAGCCTGGGTCTCGGGTGGGGTATGTACATATGATCTTATTTCAACTCTTTCTATATGTTATAACTTTTTATTGAGTGTACCGATTTTGATGATTCAAAAGATAGTGTTTGCCATGACAGAGTGTTATGCTCTCTGTTACTCATACATATTGAATATGTATATTTTTAAATGTCCTATTTTTTTTAGTTGAACGTAGTGACGGGCGAACGCGAGCCAATGGTCCCGTTCTGGCGCATGCGGCTGCCAGCCACCCTCATGTCGTTCAGCGTGGTCGCGTTGCTAGTCCTCCTCGCGCTGGCCACAGTCCTCGGCGTGGTCCTGTACCGGATGTCGCTGCTGGGCGCCAGGATATTGAGGGAGGAGGACTCCATCATAACGTACAGCCCTATCATGTTCACTACCGCCACGGCAGCGTGTATTAATCTTGTGTTCATCTGCATTTTTAATTATGTGAGTGGTTTTTTTTGTTTATATATAGCGTTATAGTGGTGATGTAGTCTTTGATGGTAAAGCGCATTAAGTTAACAGAAGCTTATTCACTCTCGTCTTGAACACGCCTACATTATAGTTCAGCGGAAACAAACGCTGGTAATTTATTCCAATGTTATTTATTTTATTTGTTTATTAATCTATGTATATTGCCTTTACTTATAAGTTGGATTTAGTAACGAGATACTAGCCTAGTGGCATTTTGTACCCGTTAACTCGTTGTTAGACAGAGAACGTAATATACATAGATACACAATGTTAAAAAAAATATATTATTTGATAAAATATAAGTCTTATTTTTCAGGCTTAAATAGCTATAAGCAAATGTATATACTTTAAGCAAATGAATATTTTTACACACCTTAGTGACGATATTTCAATACGATGTATTACAGAGTCATGGATACAGATAAGGATAAATAAAGAAAGAGAGTTTTACGTTATTGTGTGTTAATTTTGTGTGTTAATTTTTGTGTCGCACAAGGTATGAAGTGTGAAATAAATAAAGAAAAAGAGATAATCTCTGTTGTTTTGTTTCGTTCAGGTGTACCAATACCTAGCGGAATGGCTAACGGAGAAAGAGTTGCTTCGTACTCAAACAGAGTTCGACGACTCGTTAACGCTGAAGATCTACCTGCTCCAGTTCGTCAACTACTACGCTTCTATATTCTACATCGCGTTCTTCAAGGGCAAGTTTGTGGGCCGGCCGGGCGCGTTTGTTACTTTCTTCAAGCATAGACAGGAGGAGGTGATTTTTTTAATTTTTTTTTTGTGTTTTTTTTTGTGGGAAAGTGGAGATCTTCAACAACCAGGCGTGTTTAGATAGCGACTGAGGACTCACTGTTGATATTCGATACTTATATTTTATGTGGATAACTCCGATAGCGTGATTCAGGTTCCTGGCGTCGTCACCGTTAATTTTGCGATATTGACAGAATACTGTCCACAAATTTTTTCTGTACATGTGTGTGATTTTCTGTCACAGATCTCTTACTTGATAATATATTAGATTTTTATAAATAATTATATATTGTTGTATCTATGAAAAAAAAATTAAGGCTTGTTTCACATAGAAAGTTTTAGGGTCTGCCCGCGGTTTCATCCATGAGGTATAGTGATCAAAAGTAGCCTGTGTTTATCTACTATAATCTATCTCTGTGCCAAATTTCTTTCATATCCATTCAGTAGTTTTTGGCGTGAAAGAGGAACAAAGTTCGATGAATCCATTCTCACAAACTCAAAATCAAGTGTCACCCTAGTTTAACATATTTGTTTTTACCAGTGCTCTCCTGGCGGGTGTTTCCTGGAGCTGTCGATCCAGCTGGCCATCATTATGATCGGGAAGCAGGCCATCAACACCATCGTGGAGATGATGCTGCCCTACCTCCTCAAATGGTTCAACATCATACGGACTATTGGCAGGAAAAAAAGGTGAATATTGTAGTGTTTTAATATAGGTTAGTGACAACAAATATCACTGATGGTAACTAGTGGTAATGTCTAAGATAAGTGCACTAACTTAGTCAATGCCTATTCACTTTGTTCTTGAACATTTCTACAATCTACGTGGGCTGGGACGCCGCATGCATAATTACCGGTATGCATAATTAATAACAAGTAAGTCTTTGTTGTTGGAACGAGTGGGATGTTCATATAAATATCGTTGGACAACTTACATGGGATCTGATCCCAAACTAGGCGTTAGTTTGTGCTATGGCGATCAGATAACTGATAAACATGCATATATATTTTTAAATTCATACTTAAATAGATATTTCTATTACACACCCAGACACACAGAATAAACATTCTGCTCTTCACAGAAAAGTATGATCTAAATGGGAATCGAACTTACGACCTTCGGTGTAGCAGTCAGGTTCGCTAACCACTAGACCAACGGGCCTGTCAAATCCATTCCAATCATATAGAGTTGAAATTATATTGAAGCGCATTTCATATAAAAGTGAATAGCAAATTCCGGCTGGAAACTAATCGATCGACTTCTGAACTCGAACGATTCACTTTATTTGAAATTTAAGCGCTTTTTATGTGGTTTCCTTTAATTTCGAAGGACAACTAATGTGTTTTTTTATTTTTTATTATAACTTTTTATTGAGTGACTTAATTATTTTTCTTAAACCTTCAGGATTAAGAGTCCAATGCAGTGGGTGAAGGATTTCAAGCTGGTCGACTTCGGTAACATGGGGTTGTTCCCGGAATATTTGGAAATGGGTAAGTCACAATTATAATTCTTCTAACATTATTAACGCGGAAGTTTGTGTCGATGGATGAATGGATGTATGTTTTTTACTCCTTCAAGAAAAGAGTACTGAACCGATCTGGATGCAATTTGGCACAGAGATAGATTATAGTCCGGCATAACATATAGGCAATTTTTTTTCCACTTATCTACCACGCGGACGGAGTCGCAGGCGGAAATTAGTTATTAATATTAAACTGAAATGAAAAAAGTCTGGTGTTAGTTTATGTTGATGGGGATGTTATTCATTATTTTAAATTTCATGTCAAAAGGTATAGGAAAGGGTGTTACATATTGACTGATTAATTAAAAAAGATATCTTGGGTATTTTTTAATATATAGTTGTAAGAGCTACCTGTAACTCGGGGTAGGAAAAGTTTGTCTGGTTACCATTCTTTTTCTTGAATTAGTCGCCAAACGATTCGTCGTGTTTCGGGTGGGGGTTTGTGAGCTAGTTCTCTTCTTTTCTCCCCGTGGTTTAGTCAACTTCATTTGCTTCTATCACCCGTCCTGAAGTGGTATGTTGTGGTGTATCTGGGGTCATTTCATGCCGTTATTGATTCCGGTTGCTTAAGCAATATACTGCCTCCTTGACTCTTTCTCTTCCCCCATGTGTGGTGTGTGGTTGTATTATTTTCTTCCTGGCAGGCAACGCGTTATTACACCTCAGCCTGGTGTTTTTAATGTCCATGAATTTAATTGCATAGATATTTTTTAGACTAATTTCGTCGCGGATATTAAACATTTTAACGCAAACGGGTACGATCTGTTTATTATTATACCGATATTTCGACCCAGTTGCATGGGTCATGGTCACGGCAAAACTGGCAAGTGTCAGATCGTGAGTACCCGTTTGCGTTTAAAATGTTTATTGCCTATGTCGCACACATTGTGAGGACACTCCAGCCCAGTAGTGGGACAGTTCTGGGTTGCTTGATGATGATAGAGAGGCTATAAATTATGGCACGAGTTATACACCAGTCTGACTTTGCAGTACTTCAATATGGGTTCGTCACGATATTCGTGGCGGCGTTCCCTCTGGCGCCGTTGTTCGCGCTCATCAACAACGTGTTGGAGATGCGGCTCGATGCCAAGAAGTTCCTCACCTGCTACCGCCGGCCCGTGCCGCAACGCGTCAGCGATATTGGCGTCTGGTACCGCATCCTTGACTCCATCGGGAAGCTCAGTGTTATTACTAATGTGAGTGTGTAGTTTAAATTTAATTAACCAACTTATACTCGGTGCAAATTTGGTCTAGAATCAGGTCTTGGAGCAGCGTGGTGGAGTATGCTCTAGGCCTCAGTATGAGGAGAGACCCGTCCTCAGTAGTGGGCCATTGATGGATTGAAGACGTAGTTACCTAACTTATATTTGTTTTTTATTTTTTACTTTTAATTTCTTTTAATTTTTAATTGTTATTTTAATAGGCGTTCATATAATTATGTTTTTTTTAGTATATTTACTCTTCTGGTTTTCCAATGTTTGTCCATACATTATTTAATGTTTTTTTATAATGTTAAAATTTTTCTTCATGTGAATTACCACGTTGAATAAAAAAACAGAGAAATATTGAGTTTTAAAATTCCTAATCAGAAATCAATTGCGTAGTGAATTTGAGAATTTCACACGCGTGTGTCTGTGACGTCAAACAGCGCTGCATTGCATTTATACTTATGCTCTTTACTCGGTGCTCGGTCATCTCAAAGTTCGTTCAAGTCAAAGTACAAATTTTAGATAAAGGCATTAATATTCGTTTACACTTACGATATGTATGGCTGGAAATAAATGTATCGTATCCAGCTTCGCGTAGTTCATAAAATATTTTCTTGTTTATTTATACTCTTTTATATTATGTATAAGTGCTTACTAATTTAATATATGTGCTGAGGAGTTCCTTTCGTCGTTTCTTCTCCTCAAAATAGCACCTTTCCGAATCAGTGGTAGACAAAAAAATGTTGACGTCCATAAGTGTAAATAACTACGTGAATAAATAAATTTTGATTTTGACTTTGATATGTTGATTTTTAGAATGTATGTCATTTTGAACTCTATTTTTAAAGTAGTTTTTATTTGTAACCGTTGCCGACGTACGGGGTACGCGCGCGTTCTGCCCATTGTGGGGCCGTGCAGGCTCGTCCGTATTAGCATCGATAGTGGGAACTCGCCTTTATATAATGTTTTCCAATGATAATCATGGTGGCGATGATGATGAAGGTGATGATGATGAAGGTGATGATGATGATGGTGATGACGATGATGGTGCTTATGGTTATGATGATGATTGTGGTAATGATGAGTGGTGATCAACAGGGGTTTATAATAGCGTTCACGTCGGAGTTCATCCCGCGTCTGGTGTACCAGTATTCGACGGGCTCGATGGACAACTACGTCAATCACACGCTCACTGACTTCAACACCGCGGTGCTGATCCAGCCCAAGTCCACTAAGTACAACGAGACGCTGTGCAGGTATGCGTCCCACTGGTGGGCTTGAGTATTTATTAGCTCATAGCTCTAGCTTAAGTCAATTTTCGTTCATAGGGTGAGTAAAGCAAGATTCGTCACTAAGTCGGTGGATAGGAAAAAGATTGTGAAAGTTTTCGTGCTTCGAATAGCACCAATAGTAATGATATTATAATATTGACGACGAAAAACAATAAGGGCGTAACTCTTTATTCTAACTCATACGAATTATGCCCTTATTTTCTTCCGTATAAGGGCGAAACTTATGAGTTACTATAAATAGTTATGCCCTTATTGTTTTCTGTTGTCGATATGATTATTTCGATGTGTATTCTTATTGATATTCCCTCGCCAGCTACCCAGGATACTTGTACATCAAGAACGATGATGGGACACTACCATCAGGCCAGGACTACGAGCACACCAACTGGTACTGGCACGTCATGGGCGCCAGGCTCGCCTTTGTTGTCGTCTTTGAGGTAATTATTATTAATTTCTCTCTGTTTCTTTTCTTTTGTTCTTTTTTTTATTCATTCCTTCTTTTTTCATTCTTTCATTCGCTCTATTGGAGGATAGGTACAGTTGTTTTCCGCGCTGATAGTTTGTGATGTGTAATTTCGCGTCTACCATATAAATAAAATCCATAACGTCATCGTACAAGAGTACGTATTACAGCATATAATTGTCCCACTACTGGGCTCGGGTGTCCACTCACAATGTGAGAGGTACAGGTAATTTATTAATTAGGAAATTAGATTAGGAATAAAGAGTTTTAAAAATAAGTTTTAAGAATAAATTTTACAAATATTACATTATTTATTTCGAATTAAATGTCTTAGTAGCCTGCAGGAGAAGCGTACAAATGAAAAAAAAATCATATAGCGTGGATATGAAATAAGAGATTTAGATATGGGGTTGATTTGGTGAAAATGCTCTAAGCAATACTTTATCTGTACATTTTGTAATTTTAAATAAACAATAAATAAACCATAAGTAATGGATAACTTTATACAAAAATACTCACAATATACATATGTATATGAGAAAGTATATACAATACTTTAAATAAATAAATAAATAAATAATTATATTTAAAAAATCCCTTCTAGGATATCATTAGCATTTCATTCATTAGGTTGCCAAGACCGTAAAGTTATTGGATAAAATATCTTATAAACACAATTAAATCATTCACCAGAACGTGGTGGCGCTAGTGATGATAATAGTCCGCTGGGCGATCCCGGACATGTCTGGGGAGCTGAGGGACCGGATCCGGCGCGAGGCCTACGTCATCAACACGTTCATCATGGAGGAGACGCGGGCGCGCTCGCTCGCGGACCGCACGCCGATCTCCCCGCGCACCCCGCTCACCCCGCGGCCCGCAGGTCACTGCCCCCTCCCGCCCCGCCCCAGCGGAGGCCCCGCCCACACCACCGTTTAGCTAATGCGGTTACGGTAGCGTATCTGGCTGGCTCGCTTATTATGTTTCTTTTTTCTACTAATACCGTTCTTAGTTTATTGTTGTTTTACTGTTAGTTACCGCTGTCCTGGTATTGCGTAGATCAATTAATTGATCAGTTCGTTAGTCATTTCGTGGATAGAGTTGATTGGTCAATCGTTTGATCATTCATTGGTAATTCAATGGATTGATCAATTGTCTGATCAGTCTTTTCGTAAGTGTAATGATATTAGTAGATTGTTCTATACTATACGATACAATTAACGACACAAACATTTAAATGATCAGACGATCGATTGATCAATCTGTAAAGTCTAAATTAAAAGAGTCCTTAATGTTTTCTTAAATCTCTTTTTTAAGATCTTCTTTTGCTTAGTAATGATTATTTATATAGATTATTCACTCCAAAACAATAAACTAAGAACGTTTAAAAGACTGTGTTTTGCGTGTTTTGATAAATTGATGATTTTAATCCTATTTCGAATTTAGATTTTTTTTTACTCCAATCCATTTTTTTTACTGTTTGACATTGTGTTAGTTTTTGTTGTATATAATTGCTGTGAAATAGCTGCTTCGAGCAACATCTAAAATGTGCTAGTGGTTAGTCTGTGGCCAATCTCCGACCTACTCTGTGGTTTGTCGGAGATTCTATATAATTTTTAGAGAATTCAGTGGCCACTTAAAACTGCAATTTCGTTCGTGTTTGCTTGATTCTAGTCGTAGATATTTACCGTTATTTAAGTATGTAGTGCGCAGTATACATTTTTAAATATGGTTATATGAAATGGGTTTCATAATATTGCTTTTGCTTTGTTATCAGATCATTTTGTAACGCTTCGTGGCATAACGATCAAAATGATCAAATGAAATATGTCTTGAATTCATGGGAATTTCATTAAAGATGCGAATCGGGATCATACTCGGGCTGGAGGTGATGAGTTTGTGATAGGGGTAAAAGACAACCCCTTTTATTTACATGAATCAACCCTCTCCATGGTTGGAGCTGCTCCCTTAATATTAGTAAAGATGGTTTGTTAAAGCAGACAGGACCAGGCCGATTCTCGTTTTGCCAAACAATTTCAAAGTCGTTCAAGTTTAGAAGCCGTTTGATTGAAGTCCAATCGGAATTCGGTATTCAAATTTATAGTCAATAGTTTTTTATTGGTATCCAAAATACATGTCAACAATGTTAAGAATAAAAAATATGTTATATTAACTGCGCTTCAACAAAACTTCAATTCCATAGGGCCAGAATATTGGTATTTCGTAAACGAACGACTTTCGGATCGAAATACAGTTGACAGTTCTCTGACCAACGAATTTCAAATCGATTTCGAAGTGCAGTAGAAGCCGAATGACGAATGTGAATATCAAAATCGCTACAACGTCTAAGCCGTTGCGATATCGTTACGACTTTTGAGGAGAGAATCAGCTGACCATTTGAAATTAGTTGCTTCTAATAAAACGAATCAAGTAGCGTCAAGTACACAATGTCGTTGGTAAACGGATATCCGATACGTTACATTTCTAATGTTTTCATAATTAATTTAATTCGCAAATAATTTTAGAACTCTTTAAATCTTGAGAAAATTCGGCAATAATTTTGCTTCACGAATTTAGGCACCTTACGACGCCGTCCTTAAGAGCTAAATTTAAACAGACGAAATGAATTAAGGAGTTGTGTCATTAACGCAACACAGTCTTTATGATCATTTGCAAGAATTTTAAAAACAGAATATATAAATAAATATTTTATTGACATAAACTTTATGAATTAAAAGAAACTTGAATACTAGTGCTGCTCCTGTTTTAAATAGATTTACATATGATTTCGAATCGATATCAAAAGATCGATCTATTTATACCATGGACTGCATCATCTAAACTCCAAAAACTATTTCAAGCAAGCTATAAGACTAATCGATCTTATATTAGTCACTTTATGATAGGGCGCAGTTAATCGACCAATAACGGCATTGTTTTGACGCTGCCTCTTAACTCCGCTTTGACCGAATGTTTTGGTAGAAGAATCTATTACACTAGCAGCCATTTATTTAATTTACTAATAAATTTATTTAGTATTTTTTTAAGTTGATTAAATTTTTTACTGTTTTTGGAGTCGACTGCGTGTTTAAGCCGCGTAGCTATATGAAATAGGTGTTCCTCTCGTACTTCCGTACCTCCTCCCTCGCTATAAATATAGTTTGTTGTTCAGGGATAATGTCGCATCTTAGTGGTAAAAGAATTTGTGAAATCGGTTCAGTAGTTTTTGAGGTTATTCGTCACAAACATACAAAATACAAATCGTTATCATTGTCTTTTTGTAAGTATAGCTGTGACGTCTTTAAACTTGTGCCCACTCAAAAATATTTTGACGTCCAATTTCATTTGAAATAACATAGATTTTTTAAAATTCTTGCAAATTATAGTCATTTCTTACTAAGGCGAGCTTCGCATTAATTCTATGGTTGTGTGATATAATAAGAAATGTGTACCAGTGCAGCGACGCAGTACTGAGTGAGTCAGTTCATTTTGTTAAAAACTAATTGCATGACACGATATTCTCATACACTAATTTTGATTTATAATAACACCGAGATATTCAAAATGCATGTGGAATAATAACTTTAATATTAAGGTGTTAACATCGTATATTTATTCTGGAATATTTTAATAAGAAATGCTTCGATAACAGTAATATATTTATTATTCTGTCACGGTTGTGGCTTACTCTTCGTATTCGGTTTTAATGTGTTAATATTATAGTCCTGGTTTTAATAATTCCAAGCTCTAGTCTTGTATTTTGATTCGTGACAGTGTAAAAAGCCTCGTGCTCAGTAGTAGGCTATTAGTGGGTTGAGTTAATTTGAAAAAAAAAGGACTTTACTACGTTTCTAAAAAAGAACATTTTTCCCGTTTTTGTAACTTTTATAATAATGCTCAGCTCATCTTATATTGGACATCCTCGGTAAATGAATTATCCAACATGAAAATATTTTTTCAATTCGAAAAGTTCCTGAGATTAGTTAAAACAAACTCTTCAGCTTTATAATATTATTGTAGGTAATGAGTCGTACATTTGCAACACACGTTTAGATATACAATGATTAATGCATTTTGAATATCCGATAGTGACACGTAATGTTGCAATTTATTCACATTTAAAGTCTTCAGAAATCAATATTGTGTAAATTCCACAATCACATATCGTACACACTACAGCACATGACACGTTTGTATAAAACCAATGTTTTTGTGTTATGTTAGTAAATAGGACTTTTTACGCTGATTTTAAAGGTAGTGTAGTATTTAAAGATCGCTTTAATGCAGTATTTTAAAACTAACAGGTACTCACGATTGTTGTACTATGCACCGATATTTCTACCTAATTGCGTGGATCATGGTCTCGGTAAGACCGCCTATGAAAGAATGGCTTCCAATTTTGATTCGGGAATCCAAAACCAGTTGGGGCGGCGGGGATACTTCCGAGACAGAATTTGAAGGCAATTTTTGAAGTGAAAATTTCTTTGGGCACACCATGCACTTTTTTTCAGAGCCATTGCGCTCTTCTACACTCATTCGGGTAAATTCGACGCTAATCGACTAAAGGAGCGAGAGAGCGAGTTTCTGCTGTTTAGCACCCTCGACTATGTATCACTCGTTCGGGTAAATTCTGCTCAAGTCGTCGAAAAGAACCTCGGTTTTATGAAGTTTTCACTGCTTTCGTATCGTCTTAAACACACACCCCTGTGTGTCTTGTATCATGGGTGCTAGTGTCAGTTTCAAAAAAATCCAAAATTTATTAATAAGTAAAATTGGGCCATGTTACAATATGATATTTTCCTGGTATTAACTTATATATTAATTTTTAATACACTTTACATGCCTATACTAATGGACTAATGTATGTAAGTATTATTAAATGGCCGTTATTAATATTGGTATGGATAAAACTAGATTTAAGTGATGTAATGATTTTTATATGGAATACAGTTTGCAATTCTAATGTTTCGTTCTGCATAACTTAATGTTTTCAGAACTACATGTAAAAATAATGATGAATATAAATTGACCTGGTTTTTTTCTGATTCAAAGACCTATTTAATTATCACAAAAATATTTGATATTCAATTATGAAAGTCAAACTATATATTTCGTCGGCAATAAAATGTATAATATTGACAGCAGCGATTTGTCAGAATATTCTTGCGATATGTAAAAACAAAGTGAAAGTTGAGTTTTTGTTTAGGTCCCTATAATAAATTGGTTCTTTATTTTGTGTCTATGATATTTAAATCAAACAGCAGGTATATGCAGTATAGCGATATATATCAGTGTACTATATTAATTTGTTAAAAATAGTATTGAGCTTGAATATTGTATTATACAGGTGAAACAACAGATACTCACTGGAACCACATAGCGGCGCTCTCGGGCTCGGACTTTGACATAGCCGCGCACACGACCGACGAGGACCTGCGAGAAATCACCCGCCACGTCGTCGCGCAGATGCCCAGCGAGCACGCGCCTGGGCCTGCGCATGTGTGACCACATGAGACGACGCATGTGACGTCAGCGCAGTGTGCATGAGTTGACGTTAGTGACGTAATTGGTGCGTGCACGGCTCGACGCTATCGACGTTAGCCCTGCATGCATGAGTTGATGTGTGTGATGTCAGCACTGCGCAGCACGGTTCGGCGTTAGCGATGTTAGTGCTGCGTGCACGGCTCAACGCCACCGACGTCAGCACAATATGCATAAGTCGGCGCCTGTGACGTCATCGTCGCGATTCCTAAAAAAAGTCTTATTCATAGGGAATGGTGAAAATTGGTAAATATATCGATTAAATGAAAGAAATTAACGAACAAAACGGATAATATATTGCAGCAGTCACACTGATATATATTTTATATAAATTTATATTGTTATCTGAAATACTGCACAAATTGTCAAATGCTGTAAAAAAATACCACAAAATACAAGTCCATTAGATAAAAAACTACTGAATTAACTCACAAACAAATACCTCACGTAAAAGTGCATTTTACAATGTCGTAATTATTTAAATACGTAAAATGTTATAAATAAAAAGATCCTCAAAGAAGATGCTGTTTAAGCTCATACTAGAGAATTAAAATCTATTATCATCACGGTCCAAAAATTCCATAGAAGTAATGATACAAGCATAGTATATAGAATTTTACTATATGAACGAAATGTAGACAGAAGTGGAAAAGGTAAAAACAAGAGTAACTTCGCTTATTTCACCTCTATCATAGATGACAGCAGACAGATGACAGCGCTCACGGCGTTATTAGTTGTCATAGTTGACAGCTGACAGCGTTATGTCAGTTGTGTCATATATTCTGTTATTATTTGATAAAGATATTAAAGGAAAATGTGAATTGCTTCTTTTTCTTAAGGTTCCTTTTATAAATTTTTGTTTGGCAAGTCGAAATCAAACACGAAATAAAAACCTTAAGTTTGTTTGTTGTAATAATGCATTGACGAATTATGTGTGTTATTTTAGCTAGAAAGTTTCTAACAATGATCGACCTATATCATTTTCACTTCTCTCTGTATTATGTGACTGTATGTATTGATTTGGTATTTTTACCGGTTGCGAACTCTGGTTATGGGTAGGTTTGGGTGGTATAATTTCTATTTGAAGACTATGTTTAAAAGGCTTTTGTATGTGTGAATGCATGAATGACGTAATCTGGAATGGTCTAAATATGTTTGTATTGAATCTGATATAGATAACGAAAGGGTACTTAAAAAGTTGAAGACCATAGATTGTCATGGAAACACTTCTTTCTAAAGTCTCGAAAAAATATTTTAAAGAAATAGATACCTTGCCACTTCGCTGTGACCATAAACATATAATTATCCATAGACTCTGGATAAGTTCATAGATTAACCTATATGACTGATTGAACAGACTTGGGATAGATTCATAGATATTTGAGATACACTGTTTATTAGCGAGATTCGTTAAAAAATAACCGAAACTATTGTGTTATGGAGGTATCGAACAAAGGATAATTTATTTATAAATAACTTGAAAAAATAACTTAGATAAAGTTACGATGTAAAAACAGATTAAATATACAACTAGAAAGAAATATAACAGTAGATCAAACCACAGAAAAAATTAGGGATTACTGTCAAACTGTTATCATAAATCGTCAAAGGCAGTTTAAAGTAAAATGCAAAAATATAGGTTTATGTTAATGTACACGAAAAAAAAGTTAAATAATGTACATAAAATAGTCATTTGCAATAAATTGATGAACTGAGTACTCAATAAGTCATACTGACACATAAATTAAGATATACTCTATAAAATTATCTCGAATTTTTAGTTGGAAACCATTTCCAGAATTCCTATAATTCATATCACATTTAGAAATTCAAATTCCTTTTCATTTTGTACTTAATAGATATGTACTTTCATTTTATTACTGTGGTACATAAAATTCCTATTATTTTTTATCAATAGGTATTAGGAAGATTTGGTATCGGCTATTAGGAGGGGATATGGATCTCTTTAGACCTCGTTCTACTGTTAAGGAGTTGGGACGTAAAAGATGTCGGGCTTGATGAAATGCCGTAGTTAATGAATTGTCGAGCTCGATGAAATATCGGGCTCCATGAAATGTCGAGCTTGATGAAAAGTCGTAATTAATGAATGTCGGATTTGTTGTGATGTATTTGAAGTGCTGGGTTGTTGAAATGTCGGGCTCGATATCATGTCGGGATTGCTGACATGTCGTAGCTAATGAAATGAGGTTGATGTGTAAATGTTACTGTTGTTGAAATGTAGTGATTTTTGAAATGTCGGGATTGTTGCAATGTCAGGCTCGATGAAACGTCGGGCTCGACAATGTCTGGCTCGATGAAATGTTACTTTCGACGAAATGACAGTTCATCTTCCACTAAAGTTTGGTGTAGAAATAAAGGTCTCGTAAAAATTTACCCACTTTAATGCTCGACAATTTGTCGGGCTAAACACCTGACAATCGGAAACGAGATCATGTCTTTCATGTACTATGTAATAGTATTTCAGAGATTTTAAACTTAATAAAAACATCGCATAAATACATGAAATTTCGCGCTTAAAAGCTCTTATCAATATACAGATCAAAAGAATCTTGATTGTTTCTGTTACATAGTTTATGAATGACTCCAAATACTTCGATAAATAACCATTATAAATGTGTCGTATGTATGTGTGTGTGTTAGTCTATAGATTTTTTTATTGTAAGGTTAACAATTATAAGCAGAAAATTGTATAATAAGGAAAAATATTGTAATCTTTCTACCTATATATTGTAAAGACTAAGTAGAATCTCATATCGCTTTACAACAGACTATATTTACTCCCTTATATAATGT
>DWJZ01004791.1:0-14888 GCA_018249125.1 Asbolis capucinus
AATTTAAACTATTTTTTTTAATATAATGTTTATAAGTGGCCAGTTCTAAAAACTTTCAGTTTGGCCCTCGTAATAAGAGATGTGCCGACGCGCGACGGTGTCTTTGGCCGACTGGCCGACTGGCCGACTAGTCAGTATTATTTCGCATACACATTTTACACAAATTTTCTATACTACTAGAAATTGCACTCGTTACGCTTCGGAAGAAGATACGATGAAAACTATCCAATAATCCTTCTCATCATATTATTCTCGTAACAAGCTACAAAAATGCACAATTGTGTCTAAAGTGGTCCTGTGGTTGCCATATATTTTTTTACATAATATAAGTCAATGCTTGACTACAATCCCACCTGATAAGTGGCGATGTATTCTTAAATGGTAAAGCCCATTAACTTGAAGAAGCCTATTCCCTCTCGACTTGAAGACGCCTACATAAATTGTAACCTATTATTGCACGGAAACAAAGCAGTTTTCTGGGATAAAAGTATCCTATATCCGTTATCGTTACATAAGCTACAAACATGCTGAATTTTATCTACATTGGTCCATTGGTTTCGGAGTTGCCATAATAATTTAAATCTGTTATTCTGTGGGAACCTATATTAAAATAATTCTCGGGTTTTAAACTTCGACTATGCCAAGTTTCATCTAAATCTGTCGAGCAAATTTACAGGCAGAAAGTTTTACAGACAAATAGACAATAAATAAAAAAAAATTTTTTCGTCCCTATGTCGATAACGAAGCCTTCCTGCATCCAAATTTTCAAAAAATATTTAACATACGGTATTGATTGACCCCGTTACAATTTTATTATTAGTATATAAGGGGGCATTACACAATTTTTTAATTAATTTTTAATTTTGTAATGTCCATAAAATATATTATAATCAGAGGCCGGATAGTCGGCATTTTTTGCCAATTAATCCGGTGACTATCGTAGGCGCTGAATAGTCGACGATACCAATTAATCGGTACATCTCTACTAATAACCAAACCGATATCGATGAATGGGTTCAGGTATACAATACAAATATATACAGAACCCAGAATAGATAGGGGCGAATGTTATTAGGAATGCATTAAGCATATCACCGGGCGAGCTACGGCCACGCTGCCCGCGGCGAGCTTCCGGTAGTGTGGTGGAGCACTTCCGAAACAGTGGGAGTGGCTGGCCGGACCGCGAAATAACATTGATTATAAAAATATAAATACACATAAAAAAATATCGATTCTATGAGTTTAAAGTGTTTGGTGTTACTTTGTGATTACGTGGTACTTTTTGGATAACTTTCAGGATTTGGAATTAATGAACACGGATTTTATTTAAACTTATACGGTGAGTTCGTATATTATTTGTACACATATGAATACAAATATGAATAGATTCTATTTAATATAGAAGAAAGAAGAACAAAAAATAAATATATGTTAGAATTCGAGCGTCAATTTGTCAGTACCTACTACGAATTCAAATAATTTATTTTATCTACTAAACCACTTGTTTAATGAAAGTTTAAAATAAGTCTGTATAACAAAATTAAAAAGACAAATTACTCACTGATATTTTAAATTTAATAACCAAAACAGATCTATTCCGTATGAAAATGTCTAACTGTATGTTTGGAATTAATTCATTTATGGCCGATTTTTATCAAACCTTAAACTTCAGCCGCGACAAGCTAACCCCAATATTGTATTAGCAGATCGTTAAAGTGTGGTGTATCTTCTATCCTATCCACAGATAGTTTACTAATACTAACACAAAAAGGTGCGTCGTCTTTCGTCCTCGTTATAGTTCTTTTTTACCATGAACAAGTTAGCGCTTGACCACGATCCCACCTGATGGTAATTTATCTTGATGGGGGGCAGACATAATTAGATCGTACTACTAATAAATAAATATCAGTGATATTTAATGACTAAATTTAAACCAGAGTTATAAAACCAGCAAATTGTGTAAATTTTATCTCATAAACTTTTGAAACTCGGACTCAGAATTCAAAATTGCCTATTTCCGACCTAAGCAAAGGTTTCTCGTTATTTACTTATTATTGTATAATGTCCATTAGATTAACAGTTCTATTGTAATTAAAGTGCTTAAGAGTTTAAGTTGGGGTGTGTGAGGATGTTGAATTCCTCGACCTTCGAAGTCTCCTTTCCCCGATTCCCTGGCTTTGACCCTGGCAGGACCAAGGGATAGGGAATTCCAAGAAATCCCATAAAAACCTTATCGATAAAATTTAGGGGCTAATCAGCTGTAACTATGTTCATCTGTCGTCATCCTTCTTCCCATTTCTCTTCTGTCACCTGTCCTGGAGCGTGCTATTGTATGCTGTAAGCCTAGTTGTATCATTATTGATCCAGTTACTTCGACAGTGAAGGCATTGCTTCTCTTCTTCTTCTAGACAGAGCTTCCCGATGTTCTCAGTAAATCTATTACTTTCTTCTTAGCAACTCGTTAGCGACCTCTAGTCAAGTTCAAATCATTTATATCATGTAGGTATTTTCAATACACATACGAACATCAATTATTTTTATTCTACTACAATTTTATAAATGTGGAGAAGAAATTGCGTAAGAAACTCCTCAAGAAGAAACTTCGAAAGAAATCCTTCATGGAGTTGCTAATGTCCATGGTCAACGTTGACCGTTTTCCATGACGTGATCAATCGACTTGCCTGATTAAGGCAAATAGAAAAAAAGATTGACCGTTATTTTATAAAGTCATCTAAATTTTCTTTCGGTCACGCTAATAGAAAGCGCAGTTAACCAAACTCAGTGACCTACGTTACGTGAACAAGTAAAAAGTACACAAGTTTTTGTGGACTAACAAATTTAGACATAACAGTACCTACAGACAGAAATGAGAAGCGAGAAACTGCAAAAAATAGAACAAACTAGTCCACCAGCAGTCGGACGGTATTACTAAATTTGAAATTTCGAACATCGTAAAGATTTTTAATGAATATAACATATTTTTTATATTTACTATTGTAAATATCAATAGGTTCATTAAGGTTAACATGACTAGTCCCATTCTGAGAATACTCCATCCTGCTTATTTACGGCTTTTAACTCGAAATCGTTTAAGATATTATTACCAAAAATTTTAGATTTGCCATAAAAACATCTATGATTAACACCAAATTTTCATAATATACCTAACTCCCGTTTTTTGGTATTTACCAGAACAGTTAGCAGGTCAGCTCGCAATTAAATAATCATTGATCATATTTGATCACTGTGACAAGTGACAGTTGCCGTTCAGGCGCACAGCGGCCATTTTGGCCCATCACGCTTCGCCGAGCGCCATCTCGTGTTGATCATTTCATAACCCGGAAACCAGTGTTGTAAATTGTAGCTACTGCACGTTACAGTAGTTGTCACTATCAGATATCAATATTCACTAAATCTTTACTAATATTATAAATGAGAAAGTAACTCTGTCTGTCCTACTTTCCAGCATAAAAATACTGAACCGAGATATACTAGAAGGACCTAAAATTATAGAACGTAACTTCTTTAATGCTTCAAAACGGCTTGAAACCGTTGAACAGGATGGTGAAAGATTGTTAAAAAGTTCGTCTAATACAAAAACATAAAACTTAGTGCTTATGAGCTTGATGACAAATAAATGAATATATGGTCCAAAGTTTTCGAAATTTCAACTCCTCGCGGCCTTATACCACGGGTAGCAGCTAGTCTAAAATAAACTTCATACAGAACATTTCTCGCATTCAGGAACAGCAGTTAACTAAAACTCCACCTGTTATCAACTCCAGCATTTATAAAAACATCTTTAAAGTTGTGACAGCAAATGGTTAATCCTGGTATTTGTAAATATAGATAGCACAGAGCACAATAGCCGATAAAGTAAGTAATATCCGATGAGCTCTTCCGCCACCTGTTTTGGTGATTGACGTGACGAGGGTCACGAGTGGCGGCCGCCGGAAGCTGGCCACCGGGATATCGTCCCGAGAATATTAAGTGGTTTGCTATATAAAAAGCTATCCTTTGAATCACCCCTCATGTGTTGGTAGGCACTGCCGGATTAAGCTTGATTACCTAAGCAATCCACGGCCACGCCTGTGCCCCTCTATCCATAAGTAAATAAGCGGTCTTTAAAAATAAAAGCGGGCTTACGATTCTGAACGTCCACGTTCTTGAAAGTTTAAAAGTAACGGAGATTCATATACTATATTTACTTTTTGTACTGTTCTGGGGCCCCCACAACATGATGCTCCAAGCCACTGCTCTATTTACTTATCGACTAAATCGGCACTGACGCTAAGGTATTTTTGTTCACATCCAAGTTTTCCTTTGAGTCACATCCCATGTTCAATATTGTTTATTTTAAAAACTAAAGAATAACACAATGACGAGATTTTTTTCGGTGAAAATTAAATTACTGTATAACGCCTACTATTGGTTCATAGCACTGTGTCTTGATAAAGATATAGCTATAAGTATGCTTCAGATGTTGCTCTAGCGATCGAAATTGTTCATAAAAAAACTAATTATTTAGTATATTTACTTATTTATAAACAGCTTCGGTTAAAGAAAACAACTTCTGGCAACTTGCACATCTGTGAGTACCCCATGAAATTTTGTGTGTCGAGTCTACTAAACTCCTCTCGGCCTCGGTGATCGTATATGGCTTCCTACCCCTCACATTATGAGAGGCAACTTTCGTCCAATAGCGGTAGCTACCGGAAGATGAATAAACGTGTATCTGCTACGTCTGAATAAAACTCGACATAAATAGAAAATGAAGCATCTTTAATTTGAGAAATTGTATGTGGTTATGAAATACATTACTTTATTTTTTCTTTGCAACTGGCGGCTTAAGATTGGGGGGAGTTACTTTACCCGGAGTAGCGGCCTTGACTACAGGTGGTGAGGAGACCGGGCTGGTGTCTCCAGTAGCCAGGAACCGTTTCACGCGATTCTTCAAATCTTCGTACAAACGATTCTCGTGATTTAGTTGCGGGAGAACAGAAAGGCGTTTGTCAGATTCCTAGGAGACAAAAATCGTGTTTTTTTTTTAATAAATGAGTTACTTAATACTACCTGATAAAGTCAAACCGTACTAAATTGATTCTTTCGTGTATTTTGTATGACGGTAACCGCAAAAGATGCGTCAGCGAGCTCGTCGCCGCGGCTGTTTAACCACAGTTAAATAAAATTAGAACATCCTTAACAACGTAGGAAGCGGTGATAGCCTAGTGGTTAAAAATTCCGCATCCTACTCGTGGGGTCCGGGTTCGAATTCGAGGGCGCGCACTTCTGACTTTTCGGAATCATGTGCGTTTTAAGCATTTAAAGCATTCGTGCATAGTGGGCCGTGGTGAGTTGAGATGATAATATTCTAGTCGTAGCCAATTAAGTATTATTTTATTTTTATTTATTTTATTTTATTTTTGGTTAGTACTGGCTTCCGAATAAAAAAATAATCACCAAAATATGTAAACCCAGTAAGAAGTTCTCAGGTAACATATTCCTATATATGTAAAAATACAGATAAATTGAGAAGGAACCTCCTCCTTTTTTAAGTGAATTAGAAATAAAATGAAATAAGGAAAGTATTACATAACTGTGTCTAAAACAAAGTAACGTTACACACACATACTCTGGTGGTTCGTATACAATGCTGGCACTTGGATCAGAGGTGTAACCTTTGTCCCACATACATACCAGTTAATTGAGTGTAGGTATTACTATGTATTTTGTGTCTTAGAATGTCTTGCAGGAACATTACAATAGTTGTATATACATAGATTATGGGTGTAAAGTTATCGTATATACTCGTATATAATCACGTACAATTTTGTGAAGATGGATGGATAGATGTTTGTTACTCTTGCACGCAACGACTCAACGGATATCGTGAAATTTTACTTAGAAATAGATTGTATTCTGAAATAACACGTAGGCTAATTTTTTAACCACACACAACACGAATGAAGTCGCAGGCGTAAGTTAGTATAATCTATATATTTATAATCATCTAACGCTACATCACTAAAGAATCATCTATATATGTATAATCTATATATAGATTATACTAGCTAGCTACTAGTTATAAAATTAAAACGAAAAGTGGCATTGATTTATATATATACTATATAAATCAGGCTCACCCATCCAAACCAAATGTTTGGATTTGTTCGGACTATTTAGTAGATGGTTTATGTGAAGTTTACACAAAATCGGTGGAGTGGTTCTTCATTTATGACATTGTATTTCTAATTGAGGATTTTACTGTAAAATTGATCCTTTTTTCAGTCCACGAGGACCAAGTCACGGACAGAAGCTACTAGTATAATATTATTTATTTTGATATGATAGTTATTTCTGTACTGTGATACATACCAATTTGTAATAAATTCCCACTCCACCCAAGTTGTTCAAAGATATACGGGTTTCAAAGATATACGATAACTGGCCCGGTTTTGCATACAGGTTACATACGAAGGAACGATTTAAGAGACCATTAACGACTCTGAGTGCAAAAAGACTCACCTGCTTCAATACAATGAGGTAGTAAGTCCTCTTGTGCTCGAACTTATCAGTAGCATATTCATAGGAAGGAAGATTGAACAGGCCCATAAGTCCACCACTTTCGTCGCACAAATCAAACTGTGCAAAAATCCCCAGCTTACACTTCTTCCGGATGTACTCCAACATGATCCGAACTGGACAATTTGGATTCACCAGAAGCACCTTCTCCTCGGCAGGGTCTGGCTCCAGGGATACCGAAGACTGAAGGCGGAAGTTCGATAGTTCCGGTTCGTCCTTGTACGCTACGTTTATAAACATACTTTAAGACCAGCTTAAGATAACAATTACCGTTTAAAGATAATATCTTTATAACAATCTTTGGATTTTGTTACAATTAAGTTACATTAGAAGTTTCCTTTCGTTTTGACGAGTGATAGTTTTGACATTGACAATAATTGTTTATGGTTAGATTAGGCCCTAAATTACCTAGTGGCACTGACCTATATTTGTACATTAATAAATATAATGTGAAAAGTGTTTATTGTTTGTAGTGGATAAACTCAAAAATTTTGGAATCGATTAAGTAAATTGTTTCGCTTTTATGTAGGTACATCGGCTATATAAAATATATTAAAACTAGTATGTTTTTTTCTACGGATTACGTGTGCGTGGTACAACCCCCTTTTCATTCCCCCTTTCCCTTTTTCGCCCCTACAGCCATCCCCACCCCTGGTGGATGAATACGTAAGTATTAGTAGATTCTCAACTATACCTTGCTAGGTAATGAAGGAATTCCATAGAAAACTTAATTTCATTTCATTTATTTCAAAGCAATAGAATTCATGTTACATGAACATAATTGGACCGTTTTAGACATCGCTTTTGCAACTGTTTTCAGCCTTTTTTCGCGAAAAAAGTATCCAAACTTTTTTTCACAAGTTCTATTTTACCCTTTTACCAAATTTCATCAAAATCGTACAAGTAGTTTAGGCATGAAAATGTAACAGATACACAGTTACTTTCGAATTGAAAATATTAGTAAGGATAAATCGATAAGTATTGGGGGGAATACCTCAGTGTAACATTTTCCATACACATATATAATGCTAACATAAATAAACGTTTTCACACTCATACAAGTAGTTCCTCAACTCGATAAGTATGTTGCACCTTCATTTGAGTAAGGAAAAATGGGTTTCACGAAATATAAACAAACACACATGACACATAAATCACTAATGATAAAGATGACCTAAATAGATAAAGATATGACTACACTAGCCGCTGTCTACTCATGAGTTTAATGTGTGTGTCACGCTATAACAGATTTTAACAGACTTGATAAAAAGAAGAGGTTCTCAATACTATAATAAAGGCGTTACTCTTTAGAGTAACTCGAAATGTTTCGTCCTTGTACGGAAAACAATAAAGGCTTAATTCTTATGAGTTACTCTGAAGAGTTCGATCCCATTTTTTATTTTAGTTTTATAATACTATTACGGAACTCTTAAAACGTGATTGCCCGCTAGCATTTATACGCATTTGTCGTTTATGTTTTACGGTTTGGTATATATTCTATATTAATAATATAACTGTAACGGGGTTAATTCTGTACATTAAATATTTTTAGAAAATTTTGATACAGAGAGGCTTTATTAACGATAAAGAGACCAAAACTTTTTTGTTTTTTTAATTTATTGTCTGTCAGTCTGTCTATTCGAGCTTCACGGAAAAAACACTGGACATATTACGATGAAGCGTGACATAGTCGTAGTTAAAAACCCGAGAGTGGTTATAAGATATGTTTTATCCCAGGAAATGGTTTAGTTCCCACAGGATAACATGTTAAAATTAATATGGCATCTCTGAAAATAATAGACCAATGTAAATGAAATTTAGCATGTTTGTGGCTTAGGTAAGGACAATGGTTATAGGATATTCTTTATCCCAGAAAACTGCTTTGTTTCCGTGGGACAATACATTAAAATTACTAACTCTGAAACCACTGACACTGACTGACGGACAACTCTTATTCCGAAGCGAAGCGAGAGCAATTTCTGGTTTGAAGCCAATAGAATCCGAAACTATCGGCCAACATGAAACATTATTTACACCTACATTATCCCTGCTGGACATAGGCGATACAACATTTTCCAAAACGTCAGGAGTTCGTAGGAGAACTTCGATAACTTGTCCAAAAAATACCAGAAAAATGTCTATAACGCGTACGCTGCGGAAATAATTGACAATAGAGCAAAGTGATGTACTACAGTTTAATATAGGACACTAATATCTACAAAAAGGTCTGCGACACACGTCTGTTTCACTAATATCACTATAACTATTGTTTTTTCTTTTTTTGGTAACTTGTTCTGCCGAAGCAAAACGAGTGCAGATTCTAGTAGTAATATATTATTGTTTCCGTGGTCACGAGTTTAGACTCGTATCTGTGGAAATGTGGGCATTAACATTGAATAGATAATAGCTTTTAACGTGAGGCCCCTTTGTTATTACCACGACAAGAAACAAAAGAAAAAATATGAGTATGTTTCTTAAATCAAGCATAATTTGAAATTAAGAAATAACAAAACACTTATATCATGAAATTCTTTGACAGCTGAAGGAACTAATAACTGTTTTCTATTTCCACTTTCCACTTAGTGTGGCGTGGCGTACGGTGTGATGATACATTTATACCCTAGGACAGGGGTTCCCAAAGTGTGCGCTGCGGCGCTATGGCCGTAGGAAGTAAAGAGGGGCGTCGTGATCACATGACCACAAACATTCGCCAAGTCAATTTCATATTGTGGATGTTTTTATGTTTGTTCCTGTGAAAATTTAACAAAAATGAAATTTAGTATGTTTGTAGCTTACGTACGGAAAATGGGTATAGGATACTTTTTATCCCAGGAAACTGCTTTGTTACCGTGGGACAACTCTTCTTCCGAAGCGAAACGAGTACAATTATTAGTAAAAATATAAAAAAATGACCTGTGTATGTTGGGGATTTTTTGTACTAGAAATAGACAAAAATAAACAAACAATATCTCGTAGTCCTATTATTGTGTAATATTGCAATAAGACCACAAACCACTGCTCAATTTCCATGACAACCTATAGCAATCTAGAACAAGGAGCTTCTTGCATCCGACATCCATTTCACATCTATGTTGCCTTGGTTCATCTCGACGGTATGTTGCGACAGTTGAATTAGCTTCTTGCAATAGTCGACTGTATAACTGAGAATTGGGGCATTGGCCCATCATACAACATCACAGTTTAAATGTAAGCAGGTACTCACGATTTGTTTATTGTTATCCGATATTTTATCCCAGTTACATTTGTCACCGTTACGCTAAGACTAAGATTTAATGGGTACGGTAACGTTTAAACTTTTAACTAAGTATAAAAAAAGCGGAACAAACAACAGAACAAACAGGCACCCTTGCAAACGGACTGCATTTCCACAAAAGCATAAAAAAACAATACATATTGCTTCAAAACATGCATCAGAAAGGTCATCGTCTGTGAGAGGGCGCCTTGACCGCAAAACAGTTGCGTTCACCCGCATTTCGAGCATTTCCCAACAGTGGGAATCTAACTAAAACGATTCATATTTCATAATGGACCACGCGTTTCAACAGTAGAGCGTGGAGCTGCCCGCGCGCGGCTGACTCGACCGATAAGCCATTATAGAAACCGCGCGCGTTTTGACAGCACGTTCGACAGATAAATAAGAAAATAAACAATAAAAAAAAGAATAACATGACTCATATTGCGTACAGCCAACTGACTTTCGCAAAGTAAATTTTGCGACATGTAAAGGAAAATGTACGGAATATCAAGCCTGGTTACGTTCGGGGTGGCAGCCTGGCCTCCCCCGGGGCCCTCGCCCAGCTCCTTCCAGTTCCACCATCAGGGATCCAACTTCGCGATCTTCGTCATCTTCTTCGCTCTGTGCATGATGGAGGTGGTCGTGCTGAAGATCATTACTGAGGAGTCTAGAGACCAGGGCTCCCGGAGTGTCACGTCGATGTGGTTCGACATGGATGATGAGTGACAGTGAAGTGGAATAATATTAATTTAGTGTTATTATAAGACTGATAAACAGTGATATTATTAACTAGATTGTACAGGTGAATGAAATAAATAATAATTTACCAAGTTACAATCTTTTAACATTATATAATGGTATCAATACATATAATTATTTACCTACGATAGAACAACACTTAAGGATTCTGTAGCCTAGTTAATAGTGACTGCGTGCCTACGACGTGTGGGGTTCGATTTTAAACTTGAGTAGGCATGTCAAAGTCAAAATTAATATATTTAATGTTAAAGTACACTTATCAACGTCAACTTTTTTTTTTATCTACCACCGTTTCGGAAAGGTGCTACTTTGGGGAGAAGAAACGGCAAAAGAAACTCCTCTTTTCAATTAGTAAGCGCTTATTATAATATAAAAACGTACAACTAACAAGAATGTACTCTTTTATGAACTACGCGAAGCTGGATACGATGCAATTATTTTCAGGCATGAGACAGATAAATCTTTGTTCTCGGCCATTCGTATAAGCGTCTCATTTGTGTCGTCCATAGCGAAGTGTGTTTTTAATAAATTTAATATTAATATATGTATAATTTTGAAGAATGGAGAAATTGCACCTCTCAGGATTCGAACTCGGGATAAAGTTATCAAGTTAAATGGAACTAAAGGAGATAATAAAAACTCGTAATTTAACTTAATTGTAATACAGAATATTATTATAATACACGAATACATTTTAAAATGTAAATTTAGTTAATTAACAATAATTGAAAACTAAGAAAAACCTAACTTTAACTACAATACTTTTATGAAAATTAATTTAAATGTTATTTTCATGAACAGTGGTCTTAGTGAGCTGTCGACCCCCAGTTAAGACAGTGGACGGTATGCTGGTGGTAGCCACCATCAGGCAAGTTTTGGTTTCCCATGATGGAATCCTCTAAGTTTCAATCACTTATAACTAAGTTAGTGTCCGCCAGCGGCTTTGTTCGCGTTATTAGTTGATAAAAGATAACCTGTGTTTTATACCAACTTTAATCTATTTATGTGCCAAATTTCATGCAAATCCGTTCAATCGTTTTTGCATGAAAGATTAACAAATATCTTTAAAAACTTTCGCATTTTGTTAGTAGTATTTATCACTGACTTAAAACTTCACGGGGGGCTGGGGGCCCCATGATGATGTCCTTAAAAGTATCTTCCTCAGTATATTTGGCCAGCGTGGTGGACTTCAAAATCTTACACAGTTAGGTGTACTTGGGAACCAGGGTTCATCGTATCTTTGGTGGCAGGGACAACAAGAACACATAACATCACGGAATACCAAACATTCGTTGGTCACAAAAATATTAACTTGGGAAGAACTCGACCCCACGACCCCTTGCGTTGCAGACAGGGCTACCAACTTAAATAATCTCTTATGAAGTAATAAAGACCCTAACAAAAAGATCCATGTTCGATGTTCTGATTACACTAGTTGTCGCCCGCGCTTTCGCCCGTTTGGTACGTACCTACGTTGACAAAAAGTATTCCATGTGTTATTCCAGACGATATATCTGTTAACGGTACATTATTTTCGTCTTAAGGAGCAACAAGCACCATCCATCCATCCTCACAAACTTTCACATGTGTTTGTGGGATTTATATTAAAGAAGGTTTGTTCAACGGATTAGTTAAAAATTAACTACAAAATTTACAATTATAAACAAAAGCTAATATTATTTCAATCTTCAGTTCTTAAATTAAAATTAAATTTTGTCTTCTAATTAATTATAACTTCATTATAAAACGTAAAGATACATAGTCAGTTAAGGAAGTCAAAAAACTCGCTAGCAAGGTCAAAGTCGTTCCCTGGTTGTGTGCAACGAGGAAAACAATTTTTTTATTGTACTTATTTATAATATTTATTTGAAATATATTTCTAAGTTCTAACTCGACTGGCCTGTTGTTCACGTGGTTAGTAAAACTGGCTGCTGAATCGAATTTGTGGGTTTGATTCCCAGCCAGGATAAATCTTTCTTTGATGACTAGGAATGTTTGTTCTGTATAACATTCACCGTTTAATGTTATATTTTCGTCGTTTTTTGAGTTAAATATAAATCAACATGTTAAACAGCCAATGAACTTGTAGGCCCAGAACTTTTTATTTACTTTATACAGAATTTAATCTCAAAATTATTCACTTTTAATTTGATTTAAATTTAATTGTTTTTTATAATTACTTTTATAACTTGAACATAACATGATAAGAATCTCCGAGTATCATTAGCAACGGACCTATTTTTTTATTTAATTCTATACACTATATAATTATTTGAATTAAACTTGTTACAACCCTATATTTTACAAATTTATCTTTTTAATCAACTTAAGTGTATATTCAATTTAATTAAAATACGGAGCATAATTTTGCGTACCTATTTCAGTTTAATTTTGTAACAACCGGTTACTAAATAAACAATTTATACTTTTTATATTTAAATATTCTTTGTATTAATCTAAAAATTCACAATTTTATAATTTATGCATTAAGTTAATTTTTATAACACATTAAATTACGCCAACACATTAAGACACATACATATTACTTTAGTTGTAAGATGTGAAAATAAAACCTTAGTAAGGCGGAAGGGCCCTAGCACGTTAAACAATATTTTCAGTACGAACCCAACTGACTGTATAGTTCGTGTTGAAAATGACGTCCTTGTAATGTTATTGCAATCTGAGGAAAGATTACAATCTCACCTTTTGACCCCATCAAGGTACATAATTATCTAGCGCTACAGCGAACCTTGTAACATATCAATATAATGATTATGTACAATTATTAAAAATAAATAAACATATATAGCTTAGTGGTTTGTACGTTGGTCTCTCGAGCATTGGTCCCGGGTTCACATCCTGCACGCACCTCTAATTCCCAAAGTTACGTGCGCATCAGAAGTTGGCTATCACTTGCGGTGCAGGAAAACATCGTGAGGCTGCACTCCTGAGAGTTCTCCAAGATGTGTGAAGTCCACTTATCCACACTTGGCCAGCGTGGTGGACTATGGCATGTAACCCTCACATTGTGAGAGCAGATCCAACCCAGTAGTGGGGCAGCATAGATTGCAGTGATGAATGATTAAAAATATCTATTTTTCGCAACTACAAAAACTTCATCAAATTTCATCCTTCTGTACTAATATTATAAATACGAAGGCCGGAGATCCTTGTATATTCTAAATTCAACAAACGCCCTATATGAACAGTGCCTAATTAGTGAAGTAGGAAGTCGGTTGGTAGCCTAATTAGGCATTGGCGGAACTAAATGGCGTGGAAGTTTTTGAACAAAAACTTGAAACTGTTTCCGGAGAGCCGCGACCTGATGCTGGAGAAAAAATAAACAACAGAATCTCAGAAGCAACGATCTCAATTTTTACTCTATTTGCTTAAATAGATACTAATTTATTTTTGTAGGTATTGTAGTAGATCATTCGGTTATTAGGTAAGTACATATAAATAAGTAATAATAATAAATATCTTTGGACAACTCACACACGGCCATCTGAACCTAAATTAAGCGTTAACTTGTGCTATGGTGAACAGACAACTGATAAACATATATTTCAATACATACTTATATAGATATAGACACACAGAACAAACATTCCTGCTTATCGCAGAAAAGTTTGAACTGGGTGGAAATCGAACCCACGGACTCCGGTATAGCAGTCTGGTTCACTAACTACTAGACTAACCGGCCTGATTGAAAAAGTAGTTATTGTGACAAAACTGAAATAGTGAGACATTCGATGTCGTAGACTTATTTATAGATATTAATTTCCTCTATAAAACTGTAGCACATCACGTTGTTCTGTTGTCAGTAATTTCCGCAGCGTACATGATAGAATTAGTATTTTTTTCACACGTTAGGTGATATTATCGAATTTTTTATACGGACACCTAACCTTTGTGAAAATATTTTATAGCCTATGTTCATCAGGGATAATGTAGGATTCTAATGGGAAAATAATTTTTCAAATCGGCCGAGTGGTTTCGGAGCCTATTCTTCTCAAACATTCAAACATATTATTTCTCTTCAAAATAATAGTATAGACGATGCAATGAAGTGATATGAAGACAGTTTATTTCGTCGGAACCAACAGCTCACTTAACGAAAGTCAAAAATGTACAAAACAAAGTTGCTACAAGTGAAACGTTCATAGCCACGCGGCCTATTTCGATTGTAGGCGATTGAAAACGTTGAGCAACAGCGGGGGCTATCGGTTGGTGGATTAGTGACCTCTCGAGTCATCACCAAGCACGTTTCCGTGCTCCGGTGTGCACGTAT
>DWJZ01004792.1:0-14887 GCA_018249125.1 Asbolis capucinus
ATTAATAAACGGCTCGTTATTAAATGTTTAACAGCTCTCCATTACTGTGGAAACATTCCTAGCTTATCCCCAGCCGAGATAGTTAATATTGGATTATAGATCATACATTTTGAAATATTATTAACAGACTTCATGTTCACTTATTATAAACAGGTCGATATAAAAGGTTGATTGAAATATATGAACTTTTGTTGTATGGAGTTTGTTCCGGGAGGAATAACATAAAAGTATTATATTATAGACATATCTCACATTTACAAAAATGTATTTTTTATCGTTAAATTGTCGTCCCCAATAGAGTAAATAACTTTTTTGAGTTTGATTTTATAATTATTTTAAAGTATCCAACACAATGAAGCACGACAATATATTCTGATTCTACCACTATTGCAGAAAGCTGTGATAATTTATCTATTCGGTCAGTGATTCTTTGATAGAAATGTTTAAAGGTTGCAGAATATATCGACAGATGCTGTTAGACTAACAGATGGTTACAATGCTGGTGGTACATTTTCTTCCTAACGATTTAAGTAAACTTAGGTCAACTTAAAATATAAAGCGAATGTGCAACAGAAAAATCGTAACAACAATTTAAATAAGGTTATCTTAGTATGAGTAATATTTAATTGTATGAAACATCCCGTTGTTTCGCGGTTGAATTTGTTTGCTCTCCCTGAAGACTTCATACAAAGGAGACGGCATTTAACACCGTTACGTACTTTAAAATAAGATGCAATTCAAAATTAAATTTAAATCGAACACTTTGGAAGGTGCACTCGACACAAATAATTAGATATCTCCACACAGACAATAACACGAGCGACATAAAAGATGGCTCGTATCTCATAAAGAAAATTGCAATATGAACGCGAGCGGCACAATGAGCGGCGGGGCGCGGGGGGCGCGGGGCGGCGCGCGGGGTGCAGTCGCCATGGCAACCGCCCTCGCCTAATCAATTGCAGAAATATGTACGAGCCATCACCGGCCAGGGTTGAGCCGCCCCGCGGGGGACGCTGGAGCCGCGGGGCACAGGAAGAGGGCTCGCGGTACACTGGTCGGTGGACGCCACACACACTGGGAGAGACGTATAGACGCAACTATCGAAGCGATACAACTTGATGCCGTCGGTCTGTGACTTGGCCTCGGCAGACTTTTATTCTTATTCTATACTCATATATTCATAACCTATGGCAATACTCAAACGTCAACATAGAAATATTTACTATGCTTATGATGACACATTTTACCTTAAAATTAAATAATTTACCTTGACTAACAATTTTCCTGGCCCCAGGTTCTGGCAGAGTACGAAAAATGTGATGGGCCGACTCGAACACGGGAGCTGTGGCTTCTGTAACATTTTATTTTTAGAAGTAATCAGTATAACCTAACCATAACAATAATATTTATTCACAATCCAACATTTCTTATTCGATAGCTACATACAATTATGGAGAAAAGGAGTTGGTAACGTATGCTATATTATAAGGAGGAAAGATTTGATTGTTTCTTTGAGGAGAATAGGTTCCGTAATTACTGGGCTAATTAAAAAAACTATTTTACCATTAGATTCGTACATTATCTCTCATGAACAGAGGCTATAAAATATTTTCATAAACGTTAGGGATCCGTATAAAAACTTCAATAATGCAACCCTTACGTCGTGTGACATCCTTTTATCGCGTTCGTTTGCGGAAATGATTGAATAGAGTAATGTGATGTGATGACAATAGCCGGTGCAACTTCGATTCAGAATAAATGTAAACAAACCATTAAAATCTTTTGTTTAGTTTTCTCCAAATTAGTTAATTGAGGTTGTTTCACTAAACTACTCATTATATTGATAAAAATTAGTTCTTGAACTCATTTTTATCAATATAATGATATTTTTATGAATATATGTACTCATACTAATCACACAAAAAAATGACCACACACAACATTCACAAACTCATACTCTGAGATCCTTAATGTCGTGAAGGAGTTAACAACCTTTCAACCTAATGAAGTATTTTGTTTTACACTTTTATAATTCACTGATTTTCGTTTAAATACACTTTATGCATTTGGCACCAAGCAAATAGCAGGATTGACAAGTAAAAGTTTTTAAACATTTTTTGGTACAAAATAGTTAACAACTGATAAAACGACCAAAAATTGAATTCTCCTCTCTGTTACAGGTTGCTAGGTTACGGTTTGTTATTAAACATTCCAATTTGCACCGAGTACACAGTTTAATAGAGAAATTCAATATCCACAAATAAGGCTGCGACACCGTCCTTTCCTGTGACATTATATCACAATAACTACTTTTTCCTGGTAACTGGTTCTTTCGAAGCGAAGCGAAGGCAATTTCTAGTCAACTAATGAAAGGATAGGCAAATAATTAATGATCATAAATATGTTTGGACAACTCACACACGGCCTCTCTCTTGCTCATCAACGCATCAGCTACGGCTTTGACTTTTCGACATGCTTGGTGCTGCCATTAGGTGGCGAGTTTATTTCCGTAAGGTAGTGTCATTTATTAATATTTATCCTCCATAAAAACCCATGCCGCTTCCCAAACATCAATCAATAGATAAAACTGAACCATTTTGTAACAAATAAGGTACGAAATACAATCTATACTAATATGTATTATAAAGCTGAAAAGTTTGTTTGTTTGCTTGAATGCGCTAATCTCAGGAACTCTACTGGTCCGATTTGAAAATTGTTTCAGTGTTAGATAACCCATTTATCGAGGAAAGCTATGGGCTATATATCACTACGCTAAGACTTAAGAATGTTTCGAAATCGGGGGATTTTTTTCCTATTGAGAGCTCTCGCTGCGTACGCTGCGTAAACGGTTAAAGTTTCGCAAAAATCAAGTACGATAGTAAAAGTAAAATAAAAGTCCGCGACAGCATATGGCTTTTTTTTGAGATTAGTTCACTATAATGCTAACAAATTTGTTATAAAATAATGCATTATTAACGAAGGTGTTTTTATAAACATGATATTATTCCTTATCCAAATAAATACATTATTCATCACAACTATTTGAAATAAAATATTCCTTTACATCACTAGATTTAAATGAATAGCTTAGGAAATATTGCAGTTTTAAAATAACATCACAGCAAAATAATGAGCGAGTACCGCGCGTTCAATGTGTCCAAAGTAACTATTCCACTCGGACGAAGTCGCGGCAGAAGCTAGTATAAAAAATATAAACTATCATCTATTATTTGATAATGACTCAGATTATATAGATACTGTAATGTATACGTTTACCTGTATATATATATATGCTCGTCCTAATTGTTAACTGGTAGACTCGTTGCTGTGTCGGCTGACCCCCGGATCGTGCTGCAGATAGAGATAATTGACTGGAACTGAAAATCACAATAAATATGATTACATTCCATTCGTTATGATATTATTTCACAGACGGATACATTTCAACTGTTATTTTCCTTTACATTAAACTAGCTTTGTACTGCCGCGGCGTGTTGAAGGCAACAGCGTGTAGGCACATAGTGCACACACTGCACTCTACCACCCGATGTTACCGCCTCTGACCATCGTGGGATTGTAGTAAAGCGCTGCGTGGAACATTTTTCATCCCCTATTTCGTCCACATCCATTAAAACCAAATTTCAAAAAAGCCACATCAAAAATTTACTCACTTATTTTTAACAATTTTATTAGTATATACCTTTTTTTATATGACCTCCATACAAACATACATACAAACATATGATTCATATTTCAAAGCCTTTTACCGCCCTAAAAAGGAGCCTATGTTTTTCATCAAACTCAGTTCAATGCTAAACGCGTAAAAACGTGCCTAACAAAAAGACAGACTGAGTCACATTAGTATAATACCATACCCAAATACTTTCGGCATCCATAAGTGGGTGCCTACGACATGCTACGCCGAGAGATTTGTTCATGATCGTCCAATGTGCTATGATGAGTGAGAGAGTGAGAGAGCTGTAATGAAGCTCGAAGGTATGTATTAAAATTATATATGTGCAGTTGGATCTATCAAACAATTGTCGAAAGTCAAATAAGGTACCGATTTAACTGAGTGTGCAATTTGATACAATCATTTTAGCCTTATTTGTAGTGATAATGTTGAGAATTGTAAAAGGACTGTTTGAATCTAGAAGCAAGCTGGAAACGTAGCTCTTAGTGAAGCAGCAGCCTCCCAGCAACCACAAGACGATACGTACGGTGCCATGAGAAGACTACCAAGTTACTTGATCCGGTAAATTGTTCGTCACCATTTTGTATCTCCACTTTTTAGTAAACTGATCATATTTGTCCAAGTAAGGCTGGTGGCGAGTGGAGTACTGTTACTGCGACTCGACCTCACATCTGTGGACAAAGGAAACATCCTGTTTATAGATGTCTGCTGACACACATTGATAAATAATTTGTTTCAACATCATCTGAACTAAAAATCAGAAAATTCATGTCCTATTTGATTGTTTCCGATTCAGATTTTTTTAAATGAATGAAATCAAATGAAATAAATTATTTTATTAAATGAAAACTGTATTCCGTTTTAGAAATAAATAGCTCACTTAACGAAAGTCAAAATTTTACAATACAAAGTCCCTACATGACTTATAAATTTATTAACAAAATATAAAACAAGGTTTATTAAAAATATTAAAAAAAAAAAAACTATCATTATAGATCCATAATACAAAATTTCACAAATGTATTATTAACCGTTGAGGAGTTCCCTTGTCTGGAGCCAATCGGACGTAGTATCAGGTCAAGCTTGCCATGAATATGCATTGTCATCAGGATGAAAACTATATGCAAAATTTCCGCTCCGTAGTGTAAGAGAAAGTGAGTCTAATAAAGCTTACAAGATTTGACTCGCAACCAACAAATATACTAACATAGTAACATACAAACGTGCACTGCAAGTTAAATAAGAGCTTGTGAAAACCGACTTCAAATGATTTGACAAGTGAAATGAGAACATCAAAACTCAAGAACTCGTCGGCGATCACTGAACAGAAACAGCACCACATGCTCCGCCACCACCACCAGCATTCCAAACAAAATGTATTAAAACTGGTCCTCTCAGTGGTTAGTTCTGACGTCACATCAAATAACGCCACCAATTCTCTTTATTTTGAAGCGGCCAAGTGGCGGTTACCACGCGGTTGACGTAACCGCGCGGATACATCTGAATACTATATTCCTACTAATATTATAAATGCGAAAGTTTGTGAGGATGGATAGATGGATTAACCTGTAACAAACTAATATACAAAACTCCATACTAATATACAAACAAACAACGCAAGTTAAATAAAAGCTTCTAAAAAAGAATTAAAAGAATTCTGTAATAAAGCCTAAAGTTCATTTCTATACACCTAATGATAATAAGGCTTTATTTCGAATTTCTCCAACACAACTCGAAATTTTAAAAGTTACGGAAAACAATATATTAAAATTACATCAAGTTGATAAAAATAAACAAACAAAATAATGATAATTACAAAAAGAAAACCAAATATAGACTTAAAACATGAAACAACAATAACTTAGTGTACAGTACAGTTAGTGTTGTTAATAATTACTAGCACGTCTAGTGTTGGACTACCAGATATTGGCACTGGCAGACAACTCACTCAGCACATTACCGCAACATTTAGCACGGCGCTGATTTTCATTGAGCCCATCTTGGATGTCACGGACGTCACATTCTTTTTTTGACTTTATATAATAATCTATATAATAAAAATGATTGCTGTTCGTAAGTCTCGTTAAAATTCGAGAACGACTGGACCGTTTGGCTTATTTTGCTCTTGAATTATTTGTGGAAGTCCAGGGAAGGTTTAAAAGGTGAGTGAAATATGATAAAAATATTGTATTTACGATAACCCTCAGAAACTGAACTCATATAACATTTTTCTCATGTCTCGTAGAACAGGAACAATGTATATAACACCAACGTAGGAGTTATTGTTTTTAAAGGCTATTTAGTTGTGCAAGGACACTGAAATACTTCAAAACACAAATGGACATAAATAGGTTTAGTATTTACATAGCCGCATCCTGCCAACAGGGGGTGCGGGAGGTGGGAGGGGGGGCCGGGAGGGAGACTGCAGGGTGTAATGATATTTCTCACATTTCCCTCGCAATTAATTGATAATGCGGCACCCGCCCGCCGCGCCACCTGCTGCTGAAGGCTCGCATTAACGTTGTTTATTACTGGGCTATTAATCGTTTCTTTAATCAGTACTCAATGTCCCGCAAACATTATGAGGAACCGCCGAGGACTGTCCGGGTCCGCTCGTTCCCACGGCGCCCGGAGCCCGCTACGGCCGCGTTCCTCACCCCTGTAAAACGATCCCGCCCCTTAAAATAACTGTAAAAAGGCGCTCACTCTCCATTACTTGATTTAAAAATCATATTCAAAATCGCCGTTAGGGCAAACGAGCGTGTCCGCTATTCTATTACGGACCCTCGCCGGAATAAATTCCATCGAAGCGCAATAATAATAAAAAAATGTCGAGAGCTTGTCGCGTGCAAGAGACGTGCGGTCACGCGGCCCCTTCCCCTCCCCCCTCCGCGCCCGCCGCCCGCGCCCCCGGCGACCCTCCGGGCCTCCCCCGCACACGAATATAATATGCATTATGCGAAATCCGTAACTCTCGTGCGGAGTCCGGAGAATAACTTAAAGTCGGTCGTTGCGACGTGCCACTGTGGCTCGTAAGGCCGGGAGCACAAGGGCGGCAGTCGGCCGGCGAGGGCGGGCGGTTGTGGCGGGTCGGCCGGCGGGCCCTGGGCTTCCTCGGGGCGGGCGACTCGGGCGAGGCCTGCACTCTCAAGATAACGCCGGGTATTAATCATAGCATTATCGGCCGGCGGTGGCGTCTTTGTTATGACACCGCGTTATTGCAGTTTTTTCTCTATCTACCCTCGAGCACGCGATAAACGAGTCGAGAGTGAATTTTCCGGGACAGATGTTTTAGTAATCCGTGAGAGACATCGCCGCTCCGCCAATAACATATACGACATTACTATTATGCGCGCTCTCCCCGCGGAGCCCCGATCTATGCATTGAGACATTAAACCCACGATACCCGATACCCCGGAGCGATGCCATTTTATTATCGCTGCTGTCATCTGTGTAACTCGGTTCAGTATTCATTTCCAGCATCCTTTCATATACCCGGTTGAAAGAGCCTCAACCGTGCATCGCGATCTGATTCGACCCACGAGGCGCCCACCATCAGTCAAGCGGCCTCCATTAAGTCACGTCACATTTTAAGCTGTTCCCTGAAAGGAGCGTTTTCCCGGGAGTCTCTCCGAAGGGCTGAGCGATGACTGGCTCAATTGAAGCTTACTTATCTGTGCCGCGGCGCAACAATTTGTGTATGATTAATGATGGACGTCGCGGCCGGGGCTCGCCGGGGCTCGCGGGGGCTCGCGGGGAATCACGGCGCCTCCGGAGACCGCTTCCAACTATTAACTTGTGAGCTGCCAGTTACAGCATGTACGATGGGCTGCGTGGGGCAGGACGACATTATTTAGTCGTTACATCCATCGCAAGGAATTTAGAGGACCACGAGAAATAACGTGTACCTAGACCATAATATTACAGATAACTTATTACAAATAATATACAATCACAGTAGATAAACAGTTGTTGATGCTTGCACCTACAACTAATCTCCTAGGCCAGGGGCTTCAGCCCATTGATGGTCTCCTACTAAACTCAAAGAGGTACAACTCAACTCCTACAAATCAAATGCTAGCAAATAAAAATCGATGGAATAGCGTTGCAGATAATATATTAGTAGAATCGGTCGTTACATTCACTTGAGCAGTGAGCGACAACGAGACAGAGTTCCAAGTCGGCGGTCACACAGACACACGGGCATCCCTCGCTAGTAAACTTGTGCGTCGGATGACGGTGGGCCTGTGTGGGTGCGCAGCGGGATCATTTTTCACGTTTCATGAAGCGGCCGGGCGCGGGGCAGTGGATTAAAATACATTTCGCTAGTCGCCGGTGATGGATGGCCGCGCGCCCCGAGGAGGAAAGGGTTGCCTCCCCCACCTGCACCCCTCCCCACCCTCACCTCAACCCCGCTCCGGGGCCGTAACGACCCGACAATGGAGGTAAAATCTCACGAATGAATGTATAATTCCAATATATGAGAATATATCTTACATTCTTCTAGAAATCTTATGTCGAACTTAATGCTGGGAACGAATTATCCTTCCATAGGTCATAGACATTTCAATTCGTTTAAATATATAAACGTCGATACAGAAAGCGTAAGTGGAATTCACCGCCGTTACTGTTTTAGTGAAAAATCTTTAGGCCACCGAGGAGGTTTTCAATGAGCCTATAAAGTTTATATTCTGAGTTTGAACAGTGTTCTCTTCATCAATTCGTGATAGAGGAGCGTGGTATCGTAGCCTCTCCAGACATTCCTGTCCTGTATCCAGCCAGATAATATTATGATTTACACTGTCAGTATTTTTCTCATAAACAAATCGAGAAGTTTTCTGAGCGGATCCCCGGGCGGTAACTGGAAACCGGCTAAAGAAAACATTTCAGGCAAACATTTCAGACAACTAAGTGAAAGTCAATATGACAAAAAACTTTCTGCTCTTTATTTGCCAGGAGCGGAGGCGGAGCGGAGCGGGCGCGGGCGCGGGCGCGGATCGCCTGACGTTTCCGATGTTTGCCGACATCGCGCTGATATATCCTATTGCGTATTTGCTGTGTTGGTAACATAACTACAGTTATTAGTCTCATTTAACGTCTGCTTAACTAGCTGCCACCTGCCACGGCTTTTCCATAGAATTTTCAGTAAGACAACTCTTAGCCGTGAGCATACGATGTGCCGCAACGCTGCAAACGAAGCTCTGGGTGGAAATATACATATGTACTCACTCGAAGAAACTAAACATACGCTTTTATCGGTACTTTACGCTACATTACCTGACCCTAGATATAATATCACCTGTAACCAGTGTTCCAGACAAATAAATCTAAACTTAACAGTATTTTTAAAGTTAATAAATATTGTCACAAAATTAACCAAATATTAACAATATAATAATATTGTTAATAAACATAGTTTACTACATCTGTACGGTTGAGAAAAACGAACTATAAATTGTATACTCAAAATGCGTCATTTGCCGTTAGTAGGTACGTTAGTGATAGTAAAAATGATTGGCGAAGTATGTGGACATAGACTGCTTGTGTTATTAAAGTAATTCTTTACTCAGCGCCAGGGGCGGGGCCGTGCCGGATATTTCATTTCCTACATTAGCGGCGTTTACCGTTTACTGACCGCCGATGTTGATGAAACTGACAGACGGACGAAGCTAATGTTTGTAGCTGTTGGCGTCTGTTTAAACGTTACTTCACATAGGGAATCAAAAGTTAATTGAAAACAGATCTCAGCTAACTTGTACGTATCGTTCGGTCTTGATCACGTCGATTCTTTTTCCAGTTCAACCAACACTTACTCGTAGCTACATGTCACTTTATATGGAAATTGTTTATAAATCAGACAAGAATCCAATTATTTTCGATGATACGAACGTCGAATATTTTTTTGCATGAAGTGTCATCATTTTAATTCACAACGATATTACTGCTGAGCTCGGGTCTTCCCTCCCAATGTCAGGAATACAGGCCATAGTCAATCACACTGGCCAAGTGCGCACTGCTAGACTTCGCGAGCTCTATAAGGAACTCTCAAGTGTCTATACTTTGTGCAACTTCGATCCGTAACAAATGTAAACAAACCATAATAAATCTTTTGTAGGGTTTTCATCAACTTACATAAATGAGGTATTTTTCCATTAAATTTGTCATTATATTTTTGTAAATTAGTTATTAAACTAAGTATTGATCAAACAGCAAGTGCAAACTACAAATAAAAGTAGTCATACCAGTCACACAGTCACACAAAAACTACAACACACAACATCATTCACAAGTTCATACTCTAACATTTTTAATTTCATGAAGGAGGTTTCAATCTTCTGAAGTATTTTAATTTATACTTTTATAATTTATTGATTTCCGTTTTAATACACTTTATGCGTTTGTCAACGAGTAAATAGCATGATTCACAAGTAATAGTTTCAAAATGCAACGGTACAAAAGAGTTAACAAACTGATAAAACAACAAAAAGTTTAAGTCTCCTGTTTGTCACAAGTTGCTAGACAACGGCTTGTTATTAGACATTCCAGATTTCCAGACATTTGCACCGAGTATAGGTTTCATCACGATGTTGAACGAGGCTACTGACAAACAATTTCTAATACGCATTTAACTTTGAAAATGAGAGACGCGCACAAGATTTGAACCCAGGGCCTCCCGTTCGCAGAACCAGCAACCAAACTAATAGGCTATCATCACAAGTATCACCTTCTTATTAAATTATATTCCAATTTAGTGTATCTATTTTTTCATTTAAAATAATAGTTTGTTTTAAATAGTAAAATATATTCACTTTCGCGAGTACTGCAATTATTTTTTAATATCTACTACTAGAAGTCACATAAAACTAATCGAGAGGGTACTGGCTTTTTAAATTACTTTTAAGCATCATTACTTATTAATATGAAATGTAAATAAAATGTAATGACAAATAATATACAAAAATGGGCCCAGCAGAACGCCTTGTGACCTGGTTACCATCCAAATGATGTGATCACTTATGCAGGTCGACGTAAACTTGAAAGCTCTCCGATTAAGTGTAGAAGCTTTATATAATTTAATTAAGGTGCAACCTCTCCTGGATATTGTTTGCCATTGGATGAATACCGTACATCACGGCGGCGCGTGACGCGTGTCACTTGATCTGGTACACACATTAGTTGATTGCCAGTCCACTGCTGCTGACATTGCCACTAGTGTGCCACACCTATGGATACCTTTCGGGAGGAATAGGGTAATAGCTTTTATTGGTATCACAAGCCTTGCAATCAAGGGTGATTCCTGGTCACACGAATAGAATTGTAAATACTTTCATGGACGACAACATGTCCCATTACCACAAATTTAACAATACTTTGAACACTTACGAAGTAACGTTAATTAAACTAGTAACCATGTCGATGACTCTGTGACACCTTGGGCTCCCTCCCTTCAACTACTCATAACAGCGTGTAGCCATCCGGTCTTCAATGGGATCAGCATAATGCAAGTAGGAAGTCAAGTAATTATCGAATCGCATTAATCCACCACACTCCGCGGATGCACTTTTACTTTCATAACTGGAAGCTCAGCAGGAATTTTAACAAACCAGGTGCACGACCCTCGTCTTCCGATTCACAAATAGTTTAAAACTTTTACGGCACAAAAAAAGTGAACAAAACGCGTCAAGTTGTCACGTCGCGTGCCAGATGAACTGTGCTGTAAAAAACATCTGCCTCTAAAAAAGGATTGCGGAAGGGTTGGATCCCTTCCTCGATTCAACCCTATTCCGCGCCACGCGCCCGACAATTTGCAGCATCATAACCCTTGAAATGCAAAGCGCCAATAAAAAACGGCGGCGCGTGCATGCGCCGAGTGATTTTAAACTGATTTGAATATAGGCACATTTACATACGGCGAGCGGGGTCCGCCATTGGCGGGCGATTTGCGTACGCCCGTCGGACGGTCGCTGCGCAATACGGGCGACGCATGTTTTTTAAAGTGTCACTTCAAACGGCGTTTTGATTCGCTGACGGGACCAAACCGGTAACATGCCTCCCGTACCGAGACGTTGTTTGTGTATTATTCGGTATTTGCATGAGACACATACGCGTTTCGACATTGATAGATCAGAACACATTTTTAATTCTCACAGACTTGAAGGGCTAGTTCCCTGCTCATTACAGGTTCCATCGCTACGGATGCAATATACATAGGTTTAACTTCTAATATAAGATTTTATTAAACTCTAAATGGCCTATGACATATTAGTTTCAAACTGTCGCGACAGCATCGACGAGTGTTAAATCTAATCATCTACCCAGTACCAACATCGTCCACCTAAGCTTCCAACAACACACCCAAGCTGCGACAGCCATATGAAGGTCTAAAACATATAAGGCTTTGATAATGTCGTTTGAGTTTCGTAGCGGCGTGTAGTGAGGCTGCCTACGGCAAACATCGCTTCAAAGCTTACTTCATTTCAAACGTAGAGGGCGCCTCATTAGGGGAGCAGTCCCTTTGTAGTACAATCAGTGTAGCGGCCCGTGTCGTCGGACCTCATTATGGAATTGTTTAAAATAACGAGGGAGTTCGTTTGTCCAGCTAGTTAGTGCGCACCAACTACGTACCTACCTACTGCCGAATAGAACAACTTCGAATTGGGGTCGTCGTCTCATCAGCTTATTGTACAACCACCTCCTGAATATGTACGAGGTACCTGTCTTCTCAGAATACATCACCGCAGAACACGTAATACTCAGAGCTTAAATATGATACGATTTTATTACATAGGTAGGTGCCTATTTATTAAATAGATTAGTTCGTGAAATACTTGCACAATTATTGAACATGACGATAAAACCGCCAATATAACTCAAAGCTAATATTATTATGTTGCATGGATTACGAACTTTATCAATAAAATGGTTTTCAACGCTTCGCTTGGATGTTATTAAAGTTTGATAAGTGTGACTGGATGCTCCAAGCTTAGCCGTCGCAAGCCGCAGCGGCAGCCGCAAGCCGCAAGCCGCAAGACGTGCCGGCCGGGTTTACATGGTCGAGAGCTCGCGAATAACGCTCCATTTAGTAATTAAATTGTGCCCCGAGGCCGAGGGCCGCGCGGGGCGGGGGAGGCACTGCAAACTACAGGAGCAAACAGTGGCCTCTGTCGACTGTACAACTAACTTTTTAGAATTACATTCAGAAATTGCTTGCCAATTTATTGGATGAGCTTCTTGTTAATAAATTGACTTTATTAAATTCATTCTTATATTAAATCTATTCCTATATTCAATCCTTAACTACATTTTTTTACATAGAATAAGTAATGTTTGACATTGATAGTGAAGTACAGTATTTATATATTTTATTTTAATTATCTTAATTTATAATTGTTTAAGTGAATAAATAAAAAATATGATTCTAACAAAAACATAACAATATTAAAAAAAAAGTCAATTAGCCTTGGATATCATTACAGTCTGAATGAACAGGGGCGATGGATTCAGTGATTACTGGCCCACATCGTTACTGTCTAAAAATATATTTTAATTGAGTTATGACTCTCCCCAGCTCTTCTCAGTCCGTCTTCGTTCAATGTTATTTAAATAACTGATATTAAAAATGTTCCAGTGGTATCTATTTAAAACTACACTAAACAGGGTATCTCTCTTCTTCTCTAGTTGCAATAAAATTTTATTTTTGTCATCAAAATCTTATTTTTGTGAGATAGTGTAGTCATTAAAACGTAAGCCTTAAGAAAATAACTAACGAAACCTTTGTGCTAGTCATTTGAATGCATCAGATTTGCGACAATGAACTGCTTCCAAACAGGGGTCGTGCACAATGACGAGGGAGCCCTGGAGCCCTCCCGCCCTCCGCGCCGCCACACGGCCCCAACTAGCCCGGCAGGATTGCCGAAGAAACATTTGTAACACAACCTGTCCCTATTGACATTATTGTAAGCATTAACTGTATTGGTCACCACCAAATGATCATCACAACGGATACAGGAGCAATTACCTGCACATGTTCTTTCCCGTGAACTCTAAAGCGACATACATTAAAATATAAATTGTAACATTTACGCTGCACAAATTAGAGTCGTTGCGTTCGATTACAGCAAAAAACAGGAACTTTTTCGTGGCATTTTATCGGTATAATGCTGATATAGGTATTAACATTAATTAAGAGAAAGTTAACGCGATAGAGTGTTTAGATCGTAAAAAATAGCTAACAATACAAGTAAAAAGTATCCGTCGTCCGTGCGGGTGCACGAAAGGGCAGCTCGCTGCCAGCTCAGCTGCGGATCGCTTATCATTTGGCATCGGGACGTGTTGCCCTTTTTACATTATTGTATTCTTAATTCTTAGAGCATCGTAAACCCATTAATATAGTAAATAAATGTGCATATAAAATACTGCTTACGTTTTATGTTACGGATCATTTTACACTGAACTCGTAGTCACTTTTTAATACCCTATTCACTCGAGCTTTTTCTATCAACTCACACGCCATTATTTATGACAGAAATTTAAATTATATTGTTTGTGAATTACGCCTGTAAAGTCAGTAGGTTAAATATAAGCTAGGAGAATAGTAAATTTTATTTCTTTACCCCTTGAACAAATATACGAGTGACGAAAACCTCTCGATGAGATTCAAAGAAAGCAATACGAATAAACGGACGATTAAAGAGGATAAATGAATGTCGTGATTATTCCTTCAAAAATTAAACCCTGTTAATATTAATAATGTACCTAAATTAATGTTGCGAATTATTTACGGAAAAGATTTATATAACATTAATTTTATCTTTATCCGTTTAATTACTGTAATCGACTTAAAAGTATGTAATAAATTCATAATTAATAAGATGTCGTTGTAGCTCCGAAAGGTCATTTTTATTTGCTCGCGTTTTGACAAATTGGACGAAACGAAATGGCTGGCAGATCGCATTCCGCCCGTGGCATGTCCAAACCGCGAACCAAAAAAAAAGAAAGTTTAAGTTGAACATTCGACGGAAAAGGTCGCATAATGTCTGCTAATAGTGCTAGTCGTGGTCAACGGTCTAGGGCCCAGCGGTCGCCGGTCGCGTGATCAACTTATCAATAAAGCAATCAAATGATCACGTCGTAATATTTTACTTATGATTCCAAATTGACATCCAGAGTCCTAAAATCACGTAAAGTCAGTCA
>DWJZ01004793.1:0-14887 GCA_018249125.1 Asbolis capucinus
ATTAGCTTTTATGACAAAATCATCATTATTGCAATCCATGACTGTCCCACTACTGGGCCCGGGTCTTTACTCACAATGTCAGGGGTACAGGAGTAAAGAGTAAAGAGGTAAAACATTTTTTTTTCTTGTTATAGCCTGAAGGACTGACGAATAAGCGAACAGGCCACCTGATGATAAGTGGTCACTGTCGCCTAAGGACATGGCCAGCATCCCGTGAATTGCCAATGCATAGTCGACTCTGAAGAAGAACTCTTTTTACACCTTTTTTGAAGAACCCCATGCCATAGTGCGCTGGGAAAACCTGGGGAGGAAGCTCATTCCATAATTTTCTGGTGCGTGCGCCAGAAATGATCTCGAAAATCGGACGGTGGAGTTTTGGATTTATTGTCTGTTTGTTTGCTCGAGCTTCATGCAAAACCCACTGGACAGAGTTAGATGAAATTTGGCATGATCGGAGCTTAAAACCCGAGAACGGTTATAGGATAGGTTTTATCCCAGGAAATGGCTTTATTCCCGCAGGCGCATTAGCATGTTTGTAGCTTATGTAAGGACAACGGATATAGGATACTCGGTCTCTTAGAAAACTGCTTTATTCCCGTGGGATAATAGATTAAAATTTGTATGGCAACTCTGAAACCAGTGGACAACTTTAGACATTTGTGCATGTTATACGACTAGAGACATTATTGGATAGGTTTCATCCAAATTTCATCAGAAGGGAAGCGAGGGCAATTTCTAGAATTCCAATAAAATCTTGTTTTTTTAAGTAGTAGTATAATTAATTTTAAGATATTGCCGGAAAACTTCCATTAAAATAAATGTAATAAAATCGAACACTGGTGCAATTTAATAAAGAATATTCTAGAGTCGCTGAAGTTATCCATGTTGAATTTTTGGGACAATTTTGATTTCAAATTGTATGCATGTTACATATTTCACTTCTGCATTGTTGCCTTTGAAGATTTCCTTTTCATAAAGCCAACCCTCTAAGTAGGAACAGGATCGTCGTCAGCTCTGCAAGGGGCTTCTGGAAATAAATAGACCATACATTTCACCTCTGAATTGGTACCGCTTGAAGACTTCCTTTGCCTGAAGGCGACCGGTCACATTTTTTTATAAATTGCGTGGTTTTTTTTACCACGTGGGTTTTAAAAGGTTAGCGCTTGACTAAGCTCCCACCTGATGGTAAGTGGCGATGAAGTCTTTGATGGTAAAGCGTACTAACTTAGTAGAAGCCGATTCACTCTTGACTTGAAGACATTTACTTTGTCGAACGGGAACACCGACACGGACTTTTCAGTCCTTCGCGGTTCGGGTGATAAAAGACGAGACGAAGCGCGTCGTAGGTACGGGCGAGATGTTAACGACGAAGAAATGGATACCCGCCGTGCGTCGTACAATTGTTCTGTTTCCCCAGGAACCGTGGACACTGGTTCACTACTGCCCCTGTTAGCTACTGCAATCGAGAATTTTGGAAGAGAAAAAGTTGGCGTCTCGACCAAATGAAGACACATCAAGTGAAAAAATGTACCGGGGAGAATATAAATTGGTTTATTATTATTGACTAAATATACTTCTTTCTGTTAATCGTTCGACGTTGTGCATGGTTACGTAGTTTGGTTTCAGTCCATTGATGGCCCACTACTGGGAAGGCCTAGAGCATACACCACGCTGTTCCAATGCATCCTATTTATGAACCTATCTATTAACCTAACTTATAGCAATGTTGTAAATAAATAATAATAAAAATGATAGAATCGCACAAATCGAAGAAGTAGCTTTAATTGTATAAAAAATATTTGTTATTCCGAAATTCAGATGCGGATTTAAAGTAGGCAATTTTCCAGCGAACGCCGCGGACCGCGCTTCGTGGGCACTATTCCGTGTGGTACCCATTTCACGCTCAATTTCAGCTTCACCGCTAAAACGAATTATGTCTATTGTATTTTAACACCACAGACATCTACCTTAAAAAGAAAAGGTATGAAAACTAAACCGAGATACTATTAATTGCTTTTAAAAATATTTTTCTATAGAAATTAAAACAAAACTCCTAGCAAATTGTGCCCCGTTTGCAAAAGAAATTGCTGAAAAATTAAAATCTTTTCGCTCCCGAAATTAATGATAGATTTCATATTATAATTTTGGATGTAGTAGGATGGGCTGATGAATGAAAATGATTCACCAATATATTCTAAAAGGATCCGATCTTACTTAGGCGTTATCCGCACGGTCGGTTTATTTCAATTTCCTTCATAAAAGACGCCATTCTCGGATTTGAAGTAGATTTATCATGCTCGGATAAAGCGGGCACTTTTTGTGCTTTTCTTGTGCCTGGATCTGACCCGAGATCTGTCCACTTAATGTGAATAATGGTGTGCGATGGAAAACGAATGCGAGCCCCAACACAAAAGACAACAATACGAAGCGATTTCAAGATTTGATACACGGATTTCGAGGAGATATCATATTGCATAAATATACTACCGATTTATATAGGCGGTATCTTGGAACAAACTTCTCCTCTACAAGTAAAACAAAACCATAACAATTATGTAATTTGTATCGTGCCAGTCGCACATGCCTCTTACACAGCTAATGGATATTTTATCAAGGAAATGTCAAAAATCTATAATATAATTTACTCTACACTGTTGATTTTATTTTTTTAGGCACAGTAGATAAATATAGCAAAAGAAACAACAAAAAAAAAAGAATAAATTTACTATTACTTCGAGTATATAGTACAAATAACGATTCTACTAATTAAACTTATCTGTAAACTAATTATCTGAAAAACTCTGACCAGACACCGTGTACACTGCGCATCGAATGTAAATCTAATGAGAGCTGATTTAGAGGCGTCCCCTATCGGAATGGTCATGACGAAAGATCAAAAATGTTACTGTAGTTTTGCTAAGAGTTTTGGTCGTTCATGGACACAAGTGAAGAGGTTAGTGGCCCACCCAAGTGTCGGTTTTTTATGCCACCTGACATGGCACATGGCTTAACGATTGTAATTTAATGATAAAAACCGGGGACGACGGCTATATGTGCCCTCCGAAGCACGGAAACGTACATGATAGTATGCCACCAGTGGTCACCCATCTTCCTACCGACCGCGCTTGCTGGTGCTAACTTTTTCGGTAGCTTACAACCGAAACAAGGCGACTGTTACTTACAATGTAATGTATGTTATGTGCATCAAACCAATTCTAATTAAAAAGTTTCAGTATTAGACGTGTAAAGGTAAGAGACAGACCGACAACAGACAGCAGGGCACCATAAAAGAATCAACTTATGCAATTATCATTAAGAATTTTGGGACAATTCAAGATTAATTAAAAGAGATTAAATCATTAATTACTAGAGAAACGCACGCATTAAAGAAGCTTGTGTATACTGAACAGTGTTGCTGTACCTAGCATAGTAATTATTTAAATTACCGGTAATTACGGTTTATCTTAATCCGTTTAACGATTTAACCCAAACATATAAACGTTTAAATCGTGCCAGGGAAACCTACATGTACCTATGTTCATTTCCCGGATGTGGTCTATCCGTGTTTCAAGTTTCATCTCAATCAGTTCAACGGTTTCCACGTGAAGGAAATTCAAACATCCAAATGTCCAAACATTTTCGCAAACTTTCACATTCACACACAAAAATTCATTGCTGCATTGTTAACCGTCAAGGAGTTCCCTTGTCTGGGGCCAATTTTGAACGTAGTGTCAGGTTATGCTTGCGATAAAAATGCATTGTCATCAGGATGAAAACATTATGCATAATTTCCGCTCCGTAGTGTAAGAGGATGTGGGTCTAATTAAGCTTGCAAGATTTGACCGGTAACAAACAAATATACTAACATACTAATATACAAACATACACTGCAAGTTAAATAAAAGTTGGTGAAAATCTAATAACTCTATTACTGTGACTGCTTCGAAAAAGATAGAAAAGTGCATTCAATTGGCTTTTATAAAAGTAAAAACCGAATTTAATTCAAAATATTACTTATTCAATATTCCTATTCCTAGGACGTCAACCTACAGAATTTATGTTCCTTGACTGGAGAATGTAGCAAACCGTTTAGGAGTATTGGATGCAAACCATGCAACGAAGGAAGAAGTTCCCTCTCAGCCTGATTCGTACAGAATGTGTGTACACGCTTTGTGTCTATAAAAAGGCGCATACTTATCGTATCATTTGTAACGTACGTTCTTCGTAATATTTGGGCATATAATATATCTATGTATGTAATAATAGAAGTATATCATGATATAAATTATTTTATATAGTACTTTATATCATGATATGATTGAAATTTTGGACCGCAACGAGGTATTGAAAATAATTTTATTGATATGCACAAAATTTAAATGAAAAATGGAGAAAGAAATTAATGTTGTAGTTTTAGGGAAGATATCGGTAGAAAAGTAGAAGAATCCGCTGAAAGGGTAAGAGAGAGGTGATATTAGAGAAGTGGCAAGAGATGTGAAATAGACTGGTTCAGGATAGATCATGGTTGGAGGAGGCCTTTCTATTGGCGAACAGAAAACAAACAAACAGCAAATATTAGAGTACATTATTACGTTTTATTGTTATATTACGATGTTCCTGTTGTTAAGTTCATCTTACTCTATACTAATAATAAACCTGTAACAGGGTCAATTTTGTACATGAAGTATTTTTTTTTAATTTTAATGCAGAGATGCTATGCTAATGCTTTGGTGTCCATATAGAGACGAAAACATTTTTTTATTTATTTATTGTCTGTCTGTTTGAGGTTCACGCAAAAACCACTGGACAAATTTTGACGAAACTCGGTATAGTTGTTTAAACCCGAGAAAGATTTTATGGGATATGTTTCATCCCAGGAAACAGCGTAGTTCCCGCAGGATAACAGGTTAAAATTAATATGCCTACTCCGAAACCAACGGACCAATTTAGATGAAATTTAGTATGTTTGTACCTTATGTAAAGACAATGGCTATAGGATACTTTAAAAAAAACTGCTTTTTTCCCGAGGCACAATAGTTTACAATTAGTATGGAAACTCTAAACCAGCCTACAACTCTTCTTCCGAAGCGAAGTGAAGGCAATTTTTAGAAAAAAATATGTGAATTACGAAACTAAAATACGTTTTTTTTCCAACGTCCTATAGGATATTGTATATATACAAACAGTATATTACAATGGACGGATATATTGAATCCTGAATTTGTTCCAACTGAAAGGAAACTTGTAAAATTGTATGGAACCCAGGCAGATCACGATATAAATAGTAAAATCTACTACTCTAATACAATTTGTAGTAAACCATGATCTCGAAGGTAAGGTCGCATTATCGGATTGGAAAAAACAGTTACAAACAAATTGGAAGGATGGAAATTAGAGCTTGAGGCGTGAAGATAGGGTTCAGAATTGTTTGTACTGAATATACACTGTACGAGGGTGAGTTTTACAATGTTCATGTGACGGTAGAACCTTTTTGTTGGGTCTTTTGTGCTGGGGACCCGCGATGCCCTGGGAGCCAAAGGGCACGATTTCCATTACACGGGAGAGTTCTTGAATAGACTTTCGTTTTCAAAGTATTTTACACTGCATTTAATTACATTTAACTGCGATTGATGGTGTCTCTTCATTTATTTGATGTGTTTAAAAACGAAAAGTGAATAAAGCACTATTTACTCAGTTAAAACTGCCCTCGCTACGGTTCGGATGAGCCAGTTAGCAGCAAAAAGTAGTTATTGTAACATAACTGTAACCTTTTAATAGCTAAGCTTCATAAATACCTACCTATCTTTATACATTATTGAATTACTTCTAATTTGAAAATCTATGAAACGAAAATGTATGTACGTCCTTTGACTGAGCATTAAAAATGGATACAATTTATATGATCTATTCAATTATGCATGCATCATATAATTTTGTCATCCAATGCAACTTGATAAATAAATTGGTGTCATTATGCCCTATTTAAACTAATTGGCCGTTCGTAATATATAACAATTTTATAGCACAAATTTACAGCACAACAATTTTATAGCACAAACATATTTGGTAAACAGTGATAACCAAAGTTCGCGTATCGACTCAATAACATAGAAACACTAATGCCCTAATTCATGGGTCGGTAACCTTTTGTCGTATGAGGGCCACAAGTGTTATAATTCGGTGATTCAGTGAACATCTGACTCAGCAACGCGTTATGAGTGTGTTGCTGACGACCTACATCTCCTAAGATATGCGGTCGTCTCACCAGCAGTCCTATAGCACACAGCAAACGCAACGCGCAATTAGTTCGTAGCATTTTCAATTTATTAGCATTGTTGGACTCAGTATTTATATAATTAGCAATTATATATATATATATATACATATATACACATTTATATATAATTTATCGTTAGTATAAGCATATAATAGTTTCATCATGAATCGGGTTGGTAACCCGACTTTCGCCTTACAATAAGGATGTTATGTGTACATTTTGGTTGTCGTCGGAAGGTCACAGAAGAGCCAAGTTGGAAATGCGGCCTGTCTGGGCCGCATTGCAATGGCTGCATGCGGCCCGCGGACCGCGAGTTGGTGACCCCTGCCCTAATAGGTAGGCATCAACCAGAACAGCATTCTAGATTATATATTACTTGCATGAGATCTATTTAGATATGTAAATAAATTGTTTATGAGAAACAGTACATTCAAAATATAACCTGCTAGTTTTTGCCCACGATTTCGTCCGCGTGGTCGTGGTGGTGGGTGTTGGTCAAAATGAAAGACTTCCGAATGTATGATTCCGTTTATTTCATATGTTTTCATATGCCCCGCACTCCGCTTACCACGCGCCCCGCCACCCGAGTGCCCGAGCGCCCGCAGGTTCATCATTTTATCATGTTTATACGTTTTTCTAGATATTTATATAGCCTATGTAACTCAGTGATAATGTAACATTCTAATAGTGTAAGAATTTTTGAAATCGGATCAGTACTTTTCGAGTTTATTCATTACAAACATACAAAAATCTTTTCTCTTTCTTATTAGTATAAATTAGTAAAATGTTAACCTTTACCGTTACACCTACGGTTTTGATGGTCTCTCAAACGGCAGGTCCTGAGTTTACACCCCGGAGCGCACGTTCAATTTTCGAAGTTATTTGCGTATTAGAAGTTGATTTATCACTTCCTACGGTTCACCGCCTGCACTCCTGAGAGTTTTGGGAGTTCTCAAAGATGTGTGAAGTGTACCAGTCCACACTGGTCCAGCGTGGTGAACTATGGCCTGAACCCCTCACATTATAAGAGGAGACAGGAGCCCAGTAGTGGGACAGGGTTACAATGACGAATGATTATTATTTTAGCTATAAAATTATCATAACCAGTAACGAAATGTAGTAAAATTATTTGACTTCAATAGTATCCTTAATAATCATGATTTCATGATCAATCATCAATAATCAGCACTCCTCACAACTGAGGAGGCCTAAAGTATACTCGACCATGCTGCTCCAGCGCAGATTACTACAACAGTATTTTACTAGTAACTAATTTAACACGCGTTTTAACGATGAACAATATTCGAACATACATTTTTATTTAGTTGTAATTGCTAATAATTCGAATATTTTAATAGTAGCAGAGAGCAACATGGTGTGGGTTTTGGATAATAGTAATTACGAAAGTTATTAAGGGAGGCTGTCGGGTAAATGGCGCCATTTGTTGAAAATATTTTCGCAATGGTAATACCAGGTGATTCCGTCGACGAGGTCTGCCAACAATACGGCAAAAACGTCGAGCGTAATTATCATCATTTTACGTTCCATTTCATTAACATCAACGAATCAGCGTTTCATATTGTTTTCAATTTGTCAATAGTTTAATTAATTATTAAATTAATTTTGCGATTTTAAAGATTAAAGCGGTCCCGTGCTTTTATTTCGTGAGGATTCATTTTTTTTTTGTCCTCAGTTGTGTTTTGGTTTAAGGATATTTTATCATCGCAGTCGTAACTGTGGCTTCAATCTATCGATGGCCCATTACTGAGCATGGGTCTCTGTTCGTAATGAGAAGGTCTAGAGCATATTCCACTGCCGATTAGTGGAGGGGTTAGTGGCCAACACTTCGAAAATTTTCATGCCACCCGTAGGGCTCCAATATGGTTTAACGTTTGCTATGTAATGATAACCAGGACCGATGGATTCACGTGCCCTCCGAAGTATGGAAGCGCTCATTGAATTTTGGCAAGTCTCTGGGATGGTTGATGTAGAGTGTCTTGTCCGGTTTGTATGGCAAAGATTATTTTGGAATTGTTGCCGCGGAATGTTATGTTGTCATGCCACAAACTTACTTTATACTACACATAATTAAGGTACAACTTTAATAAGAAAGAGAATGTGCAAAAGGTTTGTTAGATGACTCCGTGTTTTAGTGAATTCATTAAAATTACCGAAAGGATGAGCCGTTGGAAGTGAGAGGGCGCGGCGCGGGATTCGAGTGAATTTTCCGGTCTGATGCTCTGCGAGATAGAGACTTTCTCCAACTAACCGTCTGTGACAGTACGTTCCCTATATTTTATTTAAAACTTGACACTGAATTGTTTTAACCAACGCATCATGTGAATGGAATATTATTCTGTCCTAACATTATAAAGCTGAAGAGTTTTTTTGTTTGAACACGCTAATCTTAGAAATTAAAACATGATTTTTTTACGTGATAAGTCGGCAAAGGAGCACACGGTCACATGGTACGTAATTACCGCACTCATTGGTCATTAGCAACACAGACTGAGGTGTTACTAATGCGTTGTCTGCCAGCAAGGAAGTAATAGACTCGCACGGAAAAAAATAATGAATGGAACTAGTATATTGCTGTTGTATAATCTATAACTGTAGCAGAATTTCATATCTAACAGTCTAGTAGTTTCAGAGTTGCTACATTATTTTTAACCTCCCGCAGGAGTTGCTTTTGTCCATGGACAGCGGTGGTCATTTATGGTTTATCAAGAGACAAGGTTTTATGGTTTATCAAGAGGTATACAATCCTAGTAGCTATAATGTGCTAATCTTGATAGAAGTATTTATTTATTAATTCTTATTAACACAAGAAAAAAAACTACAAATATATAAAGGCACAAACCTGGGAAAGGTTTCTTGAATATCTCACTCTAAAACCACGAAATAGTTGTTTTTAATTAAATAATAAATGTAATAAAATGTAAGTATTATTTAATTGTAACACTGATTTCACAGTGTTCTTCTTAATGAACTGATAGTATATAGCTTATCGTAAATGCGGTCAGAAATAGGTTTCTTAATTATTTGTAACTTAGAATTTCTTTTTAATTTTACACGCTGAGGTGCATTCGTTGAAATCATTTAAAATGTGACCTGTGAACAAAGAGTGACATCTATTATTTTGTTAATGTAATAAATTAAAATAAGTCAATTTCTATTTATCAACAATAATTCTGTAATAACAAGGTAAGGTTATTTTATATAAATATAAATTAAGATATAATATACACTAACATTATAAAGAGGAAAGATTTGATTATTTATTTGAATTGAATAGAATCCGAAACTAGTGGACCGATTAAAAAAAATCTTTTACCATTAGAATCCTACATTATCCTTGATGAACATAGGCTATATTTAATATGAGAAAAAATTGAGATCCGTCTGAAAATTTCTACAATGTAACTCAACGTGTGAAAAAAGTACCAAAAAAATCCTTATATTGCGTACGCTACGGTAATTATTGACAATAGAGCAACATGATGTACTACAGTTTTATTAAGGACATCCTTATCTGCAGATAAGTCCTCGACACCACATGTCTGTTACAGTAATGTTACAATAACTACTTTTTTGTGGTAACTGGTACTTCCGAAGCGAAGCGAAGGCAATTTCTAGTGTATTTTATTTCGCTTACGACTGCTTCAAAAACGTCAATACTAAGTTACTGACGGTGGCCAAAGTCAGATCTGTATATCCTGTACAGCCTATTTTATTAGTCATTCGTTTTACACGTAAACAGTTTTGGTATCAGGCGTATACCGGATGGTAGATATAGGATATCGTGGGGCCAAATAAACAAGCTTACCATTTCAGAGGCAATAAATAATTCTTATCTTACAACAAAACAGTTCTTAGTTTACCCTGAGAATCGTTTTATGTGTCCCCGTTGTATCGCAGGATAATTCGAAAGGCAAGGTAAATCGTTTTATTTCAAATCCTTTTTTGTAAGTAAATTTCTTTATTTTTGAAGAGTGACTGCCCGCTTCGTTCTTGAATGGACATATCTTTTATGCTTGTTAAGTTTAAGAAATAAAAGATAATACATTTTTGTTTCAGCGCGGGCCTTTTTGGACGATGCATTTTTTATGTGGAGCGGTTTAATATTCAAGAATCTGGTGAAATTCAGAGCACTGTAAACCCAATATAAACTAATGAAATTATAAAAAAATTGTAATGGTAATTGCTTGCTGGATTTTAGCCTTTGTAATCGCTCTGATGCCATTTTGTTGTAAAATAAAAAAAAAAACAGAAAAATAGTTATCCCAAAAGAAATTTCAGTTGTTTTTGTGTCACAAAATTTTAAATATCTATTTAACGATTAATGATAAATTAATGATTAATGATTAATTTATTATATGATGAATGATGATGATATGATGAATAATATATCAATAAAGTTAAAGATAATTTAATTTTCTACATATAATGTCATATATGTACATTTTTCCGTAAAGTTACTACTAGTTTACGAGATACAGCGCAAATTTATTATTCCATTATAGCGGTCGGGGAACAAAGCTCGCGACCACACAAACTTTTACTTAAGCTTAAACTACCCCTACACATAAAAAAATAACAACATGTCCTCTAAAAAACGAAACTCGAAATGCACGTTTTCAATTGACTAATAAGAAAATTTGTATGTATTTGTTAAAACAAGCCATAAAACCAAATAGGGCAGGAGTGTACAACTTCATTTGAATATACCTTCAGGAGGTCAATTGAAACCAAATTGTGCGAACAAATTGTGAAACAAGAACCTTAATTGTTCTTAACACAAATTTTCTTAACAAAAACAAATTGTATTATTGTAAAAACAATTGAAATCCTTAGGGTACTGAAAGACACAATTTAAATGGGACGATGTACGAAGGTTACAGAGATGGTCGCGTGAAAGTTTCCTTTCATTGTTTGCTTGGACTTAATAGGCTGGGCTTCAATGGGACGAATTGGGGACTTTTGGACAAAACATAATTAGGTCTAAATACGTTCAATGAGTCTGTGCTAGTTTGGTTTTGTCTTGTTATTTGGTGTCGTTCGTTGGTTCCACTTGCCTACTGCTGTACGGGTCCTCATGAGGAGGCCGAGAGCGTACTCCACCACGCTGCTACAATACTGTCGATTCTCGATTAAAAGTCGTAGCGATATCGCTGCGACTATGTCACTATTAAATACATATATTTAGTATTCTCAGTTAATAATTTGCCACAGTTCCTGATATATTTCTTCCTTACTTTTTTGTCTGTAAAAATAGAAGATTCACAATTTCTATCTAGGTAGTGTTGGTGATTCCGAGATTTGTTTTAGTTAGTTCGATGTATTAGGTTAAGGGTGTCACTAAGGCGTTGCCAGCCAGGTAGAAAGTAGACCTCACGCGGGAAGGTAAAAGACCAGATTTAAACAAAAATGATACTAATACACCCACACAACATACCGCTTCAGCCTTCAGCATCACCGTTACGTTAACCTTGGATAAGGATGGACATCCTGACATCAGATGACCCGACCTTATTCCAAAATCAAATCAAATTTCTTTTTCTTGCGCAGTAAATTTTCTTCTTAACATCCAGCTAAAATATATTTGTCTTCATTACGTACTTTCAATATTTGTTGCTAAGACTGGAACCTTTAATTGAACTGAACGTTATTTCTCACTAAACGACCCCATAGGTACGTTAAAAACCTCCTAATTTCGGTAAATTCTCTCACTAACAGAACAAAGAGATCGTCTATTGCCCTTTTTGAAGGTAAACTTAGATAGTACCGTCTAATTTCTTTCACTGCAATTCGGATTCTTTTTCGTCAAACCAGGGTAATGTTAAATTGAAAAAATTGTGTTATGATCGTGGTATTATCCGACTAATTTTATAAATGCGAAAGTTTGCGAGGATGGATGGATATGGATCGTAGTTATTAATAAAAAAATTAATTTATACAGAGTCTTGAAGATACGAGTGACTAGGCTAGTACTCATTTTTCTTCAGATGAGATCGATTTTAAGTATTAACTTATTTTACGTAAAGAAAAATCTATTATTTTATTACAATTTTAAACAAAAATGGGTACATAATTGGTTTGTTGTAAAAAACAAATGCCACACTGGAGTATGGTGGAGTACGCCCTCGATAGTGTAGCTATAAGTTAATGTTTGACAATTCGATATTTAAATTTTAAAAATAAAGAATATAGAATACTTAAGACACCACAGATATTATTTGAATGGCCAGTACAAAAATATGGCATTATCTTTTTGCATAATAATTGTATCTACTTAGAAACAGCTGGTCTGCTGTTAAATAAATATTTCAGTTTTGTTAATAAAGTTTGCTCGAAGAGAAAAGACAAAATTGATACCACAGATTATAATTTTGATGCAGATTCTACTTTTAAAATAATTTACGAAATGTCTTTATTAGTAATAGAACTGATATAAGATTATTACTGGACGTTGCCAGATGTGAAATGCTGTAAATTTATTTTGAATAAAATGAGCTTGACGTCGTTAGTAATTATTTGCAAAGAATTCTGTTCTACCTTTTCCTGTAAAACTTGCCGTCAGGTGGGTGTAGTCAAATTCAAAATCGAATATTTTAATGAGAATTCTATTTTTTATCATGATAGACTTGGAATCATGTAGTCTCGTACTTCATTCATCCCCTACTTTATTCACCTCTTCCATCCATCCATCCAGCGAAATAAGGCTTGAAGGCACTGGAAATAGGGGATGAAATTTATCTATCTTACCATAATAAAACTCAAAATGCATTTTTTCTGGACATTTAATATTTTTACAAAATTGTAACGGCATCTATTCTGTACATTAAGTATTTTTTGAAAATTTTGATGCAAGTAGCCTTTATTTCCTATATAGAGACGTAAACATTATTTTGGATTTACTGTCTGTCTATCTGTTCGAGCTTTACACAAAAACCAATGGGCAGGTTGAAATTGAAATGAAATTTAGCATAGTTGTAGTTGAAAACCCGAGAATGGTTATAGGATATGTTTTATCCCTGGAAATAGCTTAGATTCCTAGTTCCCCTGGGATAATAGGTAAAAATTAGTATGGGTATTCTGTAACCACTCGACAACTCTTCTTCGGAAGCGAAGCGAGGGCAAGTTCGAATTCAAGTATAAAACTATAAAGACACTCACTCTCTCCACTACTATCCCAAATGATACGAAATATTTTTATTAGATTCGGTTACGGATAATACGATCGGATATTCAATACAAGCTCCTAAAAATGTATATTAAACGGAACTGCCTTCTTTTCTTGGCTTCTTTGTTATTTTATCTGAAATATGTATTTTATTTTAATAAGCCGAATGGACTTAGCAATATACTTTCAAAGTCTCGTCATTTGATAATGCTCTTAGCATTTATGGATTCAAAGTTTTGAAAGCAGAATGAAGCTTATTCTATGTAACCAATATTCTATGCCATAAATCGGCAACCTTTTCTTATATGAGGGCCACAAATATTTTAAGAATCGGTGCGGGCCACGTTTCATGTCGTCGGGAGGATTAGAAGATACGCCAAGTTATGTCGTTCGGGATTTGTGTGGGCACAGGAATAGATACTGTCTGTATGCGGCCCGCGGGCCACGGGTTGCCGACTCCTACCCTGTGCCAATGCCATGTTTTGGTCTTTGTCCACGATATTTGTATTTTATAAACGTTTTTATTTAGTGCGATGTTTGAGAAAAGATTTTATTCATTGCTCACTGTGCCAGACGTGGGTAAAATGGGAAATGTGACCGTATCAGGTACATTGATTTAAAAGGCTGTGATAGCCGAAGGGTTTGGGTTCAAATCCAGCGAGTACCTCCCATTTTCAAAGTTATGTGCGTACAAGTAAATTTATTTTCTTACGTAGAATAACTTGATGCTTGACTTCGATCCCACCTGATGGTAAGTGGCGATGATGTCTGAGATGCTGGACACCATAACTTAGTTCATGCCTATTCACTCTTCTCTTGAAGTCTCCTTCATTATACGTGGGCGGGATTATCACTTTCACTTGCTTCGATAAAGAAAAACATCGTGAGAAAACCAGTACTCCAGAGAGTTCCTAATAAAGTTCTCTAAGGCGTGTGAAGTCTACAGATCCTTGGCCAGCGTGGGAGACTATGGCCAAGAACTGAGAACGATTTTAGCAGTTGGACTGTTATGAATTGCAATTATATAACTACAAAAGTTTTTAATGCTTAATTTGAATGACAAAACTAAATAGCTTTGATGACATTCCGAATAAATTAGCTACAACCTACCGATGGCCCACTACTGAGCACAGGTCTCCCCTCATGCTGAAGAGGCCCAGAACCTACTCCACTACGCTGTTCCAATGCGGTTTGGTGGAGGAGTTAGTGACAACCGAAAAGTGTTGGGAGTTTTTATACCGCTTAAAGGCCTCTTAATTAATTTAATCTTTATTGACCGAAAAATAGGTACAAATGGCGAGCTTAATGCTAATGCATTCTCTACCAGCTAACCATTGGAAAAACGATTTGACGAAAATTTTACATAGCCTCTCTTCCTACTTCATAGTCCTCCTCACCTAGAGCATGCCACCACGCTGCTCCATTGC
>DWJZ01004794.1:0-14885 GCA_018249125.1 Asbolis capucinus
ATTGTGCGGGCGGTAGCGGCAGCCAGCCGAGTGTCGAGTGTTGTGTGCCGAGTGCGAGCACAAAGACTGCACACGTTCGACTGACGGACGATTTGTGCCGCAAGTGCCAGTGAAGTGTGCTTTACGAAATGTGTTATGGTTTTTGTGCGTGACTGTACCTATGTTGAAAAGGTAAGAGATGGCGGCAGATTTAGTATTTGTTTTATCTGAATAAATTTATGGGGAGTTGTTGTTATTTTACAAGTACTAGTTGTAGTTGAGACAGAATAATTTTATTATTATTCACAAATTTATGTGCTACACAAGTGCTTTCTTTTGAATAAGGAGCACTATAAAAAAAAGATGACGGATATTTGTGCGTCGTTACAATATTAAATAATGATCAAATGATATTTTATCAACAAAAAGTTTATCAAAACGTGTTGTGAAGTTTGTAGTTGTTTTATAAGCTGACCTTTTGTTTATAAAGTGTTGTTTCGCGGCGGGCGCAGGTCCGTGTCGCGAGCTCCGCGCGGTGGAGGCGGCAGGCGCGGCGTGCGGCGCTCCGCGGGTCTCGGGCGGCACTACCGCGCCCGCCGCGCGCCGCCGACGCCCGCCGCACGCCCGCTGCACGCTCGCCGCACGCCAGTCGCACGCCCACACCACGCGCTACCAATTCTTCGCCGTGATTAATCGCCGAGCCACCTGCGGAGCCTACGTATCGCTAGTGTGTTCTTTCTTTAAACAATCATAATGAATGTGGTGTTAACAGTACAAAGCAAACTTTATGGCGTGGTAACGATTTAATGTTTTTATATTCTCGATAGAGAATGGATTACAATTTTTACAAAAAGTTTATAGCGTTGTTAGAGTTGCTACATCGACGAGTATCTTTGACTTTATAACAAATTTTCAGTTTATATGCTCGATTCGATTTACATTTATCTGTAAGTTAATAATATTGATACTGGCAATGACTCTCCCGCTACGCCCGCTGCCCTGGGCTACTGTGGGTGACGCTGACGGACCATTTATCATGTATTTCAAGATAAAGGCTGTTAAGGTTTCCATCCCTACTTACTACATGGCCAGTCCCCGTACTCGGTGCACACACCATCTTCTGGCTGTCAGTCAACAACGACGTAATCTTATGCTACTGCTGGTTATTGTAGTGGTCGCAAGCGCGACTGCACTTTTGATTTACTACTATTATATTTTAATATATTAATTTAAATCAAAAGATTGTCAAGGAAAAATTTATTCAAAACTAGCTGACCTGGCAGACGTTGTCCTGATCAATTAATAAAAATGTTTTCAAACCAACTGTGTTCGCGACTCATATACGAAACTTACGCGGAACTTGTTTTTTTTTTTTTCGATAAGCTATAGAATTGTTTAAATATTTTAGCTGTGTATATGTAGAATAATAAACGTATTGTCGCTGTTAACGAATTTCGACGCAGGCTGTCAGAGCTACGTGGCTCTGTGGGAAATGTTCGGAGAATCGAAGCGGAGGTTCATGGTTCGATCTCCAAGTTTGATGTTGGGTTTTATAGTTTATAATTTTATAGAGAATAGAAATTTCTAGATTTATCTGAACGAAATACAACTGTAAGAACAAGACAGAAAATGTTTGAACGGTATAGAAGAAATTTAAAAATAGAATTTCTAGAACTTTCTGGGCGCAATGGAAATGAAAACACAGGACAGAAAATGTGTGAGCAGAATAGAAGAAATTTAAAAACAGAACTTCTAGATAATTCTGGAAAGTACAGGAAAGCAAAAGTGTGAGCAGGATAGAAGAAGTTTGAAAAATGTTTGAATTTGGAATGTTCCTTCGCAATTAGGGGTATATAAGGCAGTCGGAGATACGGAACGGGTAGTACAATTTTGAAAACGATTCCAGAAAGAAGAGAGAAGAAAAGTTAATTTAGAAGTGCTCAGTGCTATTAGTGTACGGTGTCGCGAGTATACTGACGTGGTCGTTAGTGTAGTGACGTGTTGCGAAATTAGTGCAGAGACATTGGTGCCTGTGGTTATCCTGAAGTAAATTTTAAATAAATAGACCATCTACACAAACCAGCGTATTCCTATCCCCAACCCTCTGCGGTAAAAATATATTTGTTTCATATTCATAATATTAATGGATATTTATCGACAATTTCTAATTTGGGACCAGGTTAGGAAGACAACGAAAAACATGCCTAGCAAAGGAAAAAAACCAAGCGCAGGGCCGTTGTATCAGATGGCCAGATAAGATAATTAATTGAAAGGCTTAATGTAAAAGTATAAATCTGATATTGCAATGACGGTCTGATATGTGATTGAAATGCTGAATGTACAATTATAACTGACAGTTCAATGATCGTGGAAGCAGCGAGAGAATTTATAATTGTTACAAGAACCATAGCCTGTCATTAAGTTCAACTGAGAAAAAAATTGTAAAATAATTTTATGTCATAAACTTATCTGTAATTTTATGTAATAAAAATAATTTTATGTAATAATTTTATGTGAGAAATAAGGAATATAATGTTTACTGAACTTCTTAAAGCTTCAGTAATATCCCTACGTCCGTGGAAACAAGAGAGAAATATACCATATAAAAAGACCAGTGGACGTACAATTTCATGCCCTTTCCTTTGAAGGTATTTCCTGAATAGATTTTTAGAATTGCGTGTCATTTATGGTCCATTACTGTGCTTAGGTCTTTCAATGATGTAGCATACTTCACCACGCTCGCTGCTACAATGCGGCCTGGGGCAGAAGTTGGTGACCAAGCCAAATTTCGGAAGTGTTTAAGCCACCCCGAGGTCTACGACATGACTTAACAATTACTCTTATAACAACCAGCACCGAAGGTTTACGTGCCCTTCGAAGCACGGAAGCTTTCATGAGTTTTTGCCACCCATCCTCCTACCGATATATGATGTTGCTTAACTTTTCCGATTAAAATAAGCCGACAGGATATTAGTGCTTCTTAGAATTCCTTACCCATTGTATGGTCTGAGGATTAACTTTCATCACAGTTACCTTAAGCTTAAGCCTTTCGACCAGCCAATTAATTTACACTTGGCTAGATGTTTCGATAAACTTTACGGTGCAACTTAAGCAATAACTAATGGATTTGAAGTATTGGAAAATTATGATTTAAGTAGTTTCCAGCGCAAGTGGCTCAGACTTAGGGGAGCTTAGTAATTTTCTGTAATATCTGGTAGTAAACCAAACTTAGTTTTATCAGAAATTGTTTAGTACTGTCCATCCATCCATCAGACTTTAGACGTCCAATGTTGGACGGCCTCTGGTAATTTGCGGCACTCTGACCGGTCTTGGGTCATTTTAATCCAGTCCAATGCCCGCTGTCTTCTTCAGGTCATCAGACCACCTGTTCCGCAGGCCTATTAATCGTAGCTAAAAATTGCAAACAGCGAGCAAGTAGCAAACGATCAGCAACTATTATACAGACTATCGCTATTAGTCGAAAAATTCGTATCGTGTTACATACGCGATTGCTTCCACAATGATCGTTAATTGAAACTAAGCACTTTTGCGACGAAATTAGCGATAATACCTTAAAACAGCACGATTATCGCGATTACGTAATACGAATTTGCGATCTAAAAGCAACTATCGCTAATTTTTCGTAATCGCCTTCGGTTCGCAAGATACGTAATAGACCCGCTGGTTGTGCCCTATGTGGTTTTATGAAGTGCACAAGTCTAACATATACGATAACTGTGGAGCTATGAACACATTTAAATTCGCTCGTACTATGTCATCTACAAGTATCCTCTTTAAACCAATTACACGTGCTCATATTAACGTAAAGATTTTCTGTTATTTTGTATGTTCGTAACCTCATAGCTATCACTGGATATACTGTTTTTTTTATTCTTTTTTATTCGAAGCAAGTATATGGAATGTGGTCCCATTTAAGGAGCGTGTTACGCGCATGATTTTATAACAGAACTTTATTCAATATTTAGACACATTGGTTGATAGATAATTAAGAATATACTCATGATAATGTCATGTTTTTTAATCTTTCTAACAATTTAATTTTTAGTACAGAATTTTTTTTTCATCTTATTTTTTTTTCTTCTTTCCGTACACTTATACCCCTTCAACATCTGTTTCTTTGTACTAATTCTCTTATATGTACTGATTTTTTTTTATAAATGTACAATAGAGCATTAAATTAAATTTAAAATTATAGAACGTATATGAATGTAAAACTATGGAACAATTAGCCCTATTTTCGTTCAAGACCTTTTCTGAAGGAAGCGGCACCTGATGAGTAATTTACTTTAAGGGTTAGAACTACCCTTATAATACGTATTTTACTTAATCTAGTAGTATGAATGATCTAAATTCGCGATACTTATGAGGTCTGACAGTCTCTTCAGCTCTTTCGCTTTGGTTAAATATTCTAACGCTCGCTAACGAGGTTCTAGTGGCATATGAAAGCAAGATACATTTTGTAAGTATGTTTAATATGACAGGTTTTCTTTTATAGAATATTTACTGAAACACTAGCCTGCCATCGTCACGGGATCGAAATTTTGAATTCTTTTAAATCCTACTAATATAATGTGAAAGTTTGTGACGATATATGTTTGTTACTCTTTACGCAAAAACTACTGTACGGATCTAAATGAAATTTGGCAAAGGGATAGATTATAGTCTGGAATAATATATAGGCTACTTTTTATCGACATACCATGCGGGCGAAACCGCGGGCAGAGTCTAGTACATCATAAAGATACCCATCACAATAAAATTTCATGACCTTAATATTGTCGAAAGAAAAAACGCTTAATGGAAACAACCTTATAGTAACATTAAATTGTTTGATTGAGCATTAAATAAAGTCAATCATTTTGATTAAACGAAGTCTGTTAGTTTTTAGTGCAGATAATTTATAACTTACAGTTAATAGACAAATGAAAACACTGTGTTATAATTGTATACTCTAAGGCGACGTCGTACAACACGTCACACGATGACGTCTCCAGAAACCTGAATCACGCTATCAGAATTTTCTGTAACGTTACAAGTTCCGAGTAACAACTGTCAGCGATCGACCGCTCCCCAGGTATCACACCTCGCCTGGCGGGAGATCTCCCCTTACTAAACTCCTTTATAAAAATACTGATTCAAATCCTACTAATATTATAAATGCGAAAGTTGTTAAGGATGGATTTTTTTTACTCCGTCACGCAAATACTACAGACCGGATCGGAATTAAATTCGGCACAGGGATAGTTAGTCTGGAATAACACAGACAAATTTTTATCAACACACCTCACGGGCAAAGCTGCATCGATAATTGTGCTTTGAGAGAAATATATAGCCACGGTTTGTTCCATGCGCGTAAGGAAAAATAAGTTGACTTTCTTGGGTCCTTTCCAGGTTAAATCTGACGCGCATTGTGTGGCAACGATGCGTACACTAGGATCTCGAAATTTCTTTAATGTCTGGAAATGCCGTCCACAAGTTCTTTTACGAAATTAAGAAAAAATTACAATTCAAAAACAAACCCATACTAACAACAAAATCTTGTAATAAATCACACTTACCCCTCCACCGCTAAGAGCCACCCTTGACCTCCATGTTCTGGCCGACGACGATGATAAGGATGATGAAGACTAGCAGCAGCACAAGGATGCAGCATATTGCGACCGCGAGCATCGCGGCGTGCTCGCCCAGCTTGGCGGCGCCCCGCGCGGCGCACGTCCGCGCCGCGGTAAGCGTCGCCGCGACTACACGCGCGCTTATCCTGCCGCGTTCTAATTACGAAATTTCGAATACACACATTTTTTTTTCTTCAATTCTTTTTTTTTATTACACGTTCGACGTTCAAAATTCTTGATCGTTTAGAGCTGTCGGTTGTCGGATACGCTTTATTTCTTCTATTTTTTTGTTTTTTATAATATTTATATTATATTAAAAACAAACACTTCACTTGTGTAAGTTTTTTTGTATTTTAATAGTTCAGTACTTTACACTAATTTCACGTCTTTTTTCAACACTAACAAGGTCAAAAAAGTACAGCTAACGACTAAAACCTTTGTACTCCAACAAAGTTATAAAAGAAATGATTATTTCGCGGTGGATGTACGTTACTCGTACATCTCTCTTTTTAGTTCAATGTTATAATTTGAGGTTTAATCACATTAAACGTGACCTATATTAATGCAGCAGTCGTTAAAATGATGAGATTATAACATTTTTTGCCGACTTGAATAATGTATGCAATATTGAAATTAAACATTTATCAGGGTAGGTACAACATCGAATGTTTGACAGTTATAAAAATCTTACTGTCTCAGAGCAGTTAACGACTTATGTAGCTACTTAGTAAAGAATTCTGAACCATTGATGACAGGCTGGTTGGTCTAGAGATTAGTGCAGCTTACTGCATTACCGAAGTGAGTTCGATTCCCAACCAGGTCAAACTTTTCTGTGATAAGCAAAAATGTTTATTCTGTGTCTGGGTCTAAAAATATCTAAAAAAGTATGTTAAAAATATATACGTATTTATATCAGTTTTCTGATCACCGTAAAACAAGTAAACACTCAGTTTGGGTTCCAAGCAAAGATATTTATTATTTATTCACTCTAAGTGCGACAAATTAATCATTAGAATAAGCTAATGAATCGACAAATGACCAACTGAATCGGAAATTAAAAACCTAGTCCCATCCATATTACTCTTTCGATTCCTACTTTACACACCCAAACTCATTAAACCACAAAAGGCCTAAAAAATTCCAAGTTGAATACAGTTCTTGAATATTCATCCGGAGATTTCTTCCAATTCATGAGCTGAGAGAAAAACGGAGCATTTCTTTCTTAGACTCAGTTCCAGAGCAATTGTGTGTTGGAAATAAAGTGTTCCAAATGACGAATAAGGGTGAAATGCTGCAAATAATTGGGATACTTTCTCTCTGTATTTTGATACCAGCTTTATGAGAGCACTCATAGGCAGGTTTCTTGCTGATTCTAGTTAGGGTGCCAACATTTTTTTGTATATAAAAAAAATATGGTATTTAAAAAATATACTCTATGGATATAATAAAAAAATAGTTACATTTGTAACAATTTTTTTTTGTTTGTTACTCGCACATGCACTACGGCAGTTGAACGAAAGGCACGTTAAAAAATTAAGGAATATTTTTTTGTGTTGCAAAATATAAACATTTATATGTTGTCCTAAAATATAGTATTTTCCCGTACTACATATTTCTTGAACAGTATATAGTATGAAGTCCCGGAATACAGTACAATATTATATAATATTGTACGATTGGCAACCCTAATTGTGGTATACCCTCGTATACATTAGCCACTGTACTATTAATTTATTGACAGAAAGAAAGATTTGATTCTTACGTAGGAGCAATCTTAGTATCCTATTAGCTAAATCGTTAATGAAGCGACCATGTTATATTGCACTACGGAATGCGAAGTCTAGTATTTTGCTAACGATATATAGAAAAATCATTTTTATCATTAAAAAAAACCAAGAAGTGATACAATGAAACTTTCATTGTCAACGTAGTCGCAACTAGTTAAATACAAATTATTAAAGATAACTTAAATACTAACCGTCAGATGTCGCTCAAAATTACATGCAATTATCCGACAAGTATTAGCTTTTGTACAATACAAGAATTATAGAAATCGGATTACCCAATGTAAAGTTAATAACGAATATTATGAAAAAGAGGATAGATGCTAATAACTCAAAAACCACTCGTCAGATGTCGCTTCAAGTGTCATGAAACAAGGAGACACGTATTACCTTTGAAATAAAAAAAAGAATTATAAATCGAGACTGAGCGACGGATTGAGGTGTTATTTTATGTGGTGATAGTTGATGATCTGGAGAGTGACATAGGCAACTTTTTATCAACATTGGTACCACGCGGGACCCTATTTGTTAATATATTAAAACATAAACAAACGAACGAAACGAACTTCATTTTGCCTCGTCGTTCATCATTCGTACAGCGAAGGAGTGGAATAAGTTGCCCGTATCGGTAATCCCGTTTGATTATACCGCGGCTTCAAGTCAAGAGTGAATAGGCTTTTATTATGTTAGTGCGCTTTACCATCAAAGACTACGTCGCCACTTACCATCAGATGGTTTCGTGGTCAGACGTTAACTTATTGAATATATAAAAAAAAAATTGTTTTGCACTGGTTCCTCATCGACTGGAGTCATTTTTCGTGAGGCTATGTCAATACTGCATTCCCCGACAGTTTCCTCAGTCAATAACGGAGAGGGAGTAAGACAATGGGAGTGAGAATTTCGGAACCTTTGAAACCCACTCGATTGGAAATTCAATCACGATCGAAGCAAAAATTATTCCCGAATTTGCTTTAATCCATTGTTCCTATGTTATATAAGTTAAGCTATGTCACAGATACAACAAAAAGTAGATAAGATTTATGACGTGAAAGCAAAAACTAAGAATTACTAAGAAACTAAAAGTTACTCCTTAGTAACTTACACGTTTTTCCAGTAGGCATTCCCGTCGTCCGTCGTATAGTTTTTGTCAAAAATAAGGGAAAAACCGGACCGAATCATTTGTAAGTGTCGCTAGCTGTTACCGAATATTCTTATCGATAGACGAGGTCAAAACAGCAGTTCACAAATTACGGTCGCGCTCAGCCAAACTTTTTCATCTTATGCAGGGCCTACGTCCAGTACCCGTTATACAGGTGAGGTTTGTAAAGCTGAAGCTCCCCTGAAACATTATTGATGCGAAGATCTTGAAAGGGTAGTTCCTTTTTAATTTTCGTGCTAGGAAAAGTTCGAATTTCGACGTTTGAATTTGAACAAAAACACACAATAAAAAAATAAAAAATGTATCTTGTGCTTACTTACACACGTTCATTTGATCTCAAGCAAATAAAGTTTGTGCTACGGTAATCAGACGACTTATAAATATATATATATATGTATATGCTTTTAAATAGACTTGTAAATATTTTTATTTTACCCAGACACAGAACAAACTTTTCTGTGATTAGTGAGTAAAAAAAAAGAACTTTGAAGACTTGACGCTTTTTCTTCCAAGACCGCTCGTCTTATTTGTCGAAGCGATTCCATAGATTGACTTTCGAAAAGTGTTTGTAAAAACTAAGTTGTAATAAATAATTTTTGTTTTTTTTTTTTTTACTTTTATCGACCTCCGGGTTAGTCAGGTACACTAACCACTAGACCTAGAGGCCAATAAGAACTGTACAACCTCGAACACATTCGAACCTCTTTCGCACCAGCTATCCGTAATTAGTACCTAACGACGAAAAACTGGAGCACTTCCCGCTTCATCGGTCACAGATGTTTTTCCGAAGGACAGTCCTTCAGCCCTACGATTCTGCGGAATTAAGTAATTAAGTGCCTAGTTCAAAAAAGTGCCCCATTCCATTAATCATATTCTCTAATCCAGCGAGATCACTGAAGAAACTCGAGCTAACACAAAAGAGTAAATGTTCTGTCAGTGAGAATCTTAGTTGTCAAAAAAGGAAATTTCTAGAGAAAGGAACGAATTTGCGTATGTAAATGTTACGACAAGAACTATAGACTAAATACATACACATATGGTTAAACGCGCATATTATGCAAGTTTATAACCATAACTGAGCAATTCTGCGTGAACATCACATCTATGGTATTCAACGCAAATGAGATGACGTTATGGAGACATGAAGAAGATATTTAATATAGAAAATGTTTACGTTATGGTAATGCCTGATAGAATGGAATGTGAAGCCATATTCTTAATACCAAAACTTATGGTTCATCGACGGGATTCTAGTGAAGAAGACATTCTAAGAATACTCAGAATTCTCAATACACAAATTCGATCTAAAATTGTTGTTATACAAACTTGTCAAATTTGTATATATGTACATATATATTTGTATAATTATCGAATCCTTACTACTATTAAAAATGCTAATGCCTGTCTGTTACCTGTCACGTCTAAACTACAAAACCGATTTTGATGAAACTTAGTACAGAGGTGCATAAGAACTTTGGGAAAACATAAACTTATATTTTTTCGAGAAAGGGTTGAAAAGGGTTGAAAAAGTGGATGAAAGGTCTTCAGTATCGAAGATACATAACACTTTGTATTCATGCACCACATGTGGTATTGACTATGGGTTGTGAAGTGGGGTAGGTGAAGAAGGGGGTTGCGTGAAATGGACATATATATATACATATATCTACAAACAGAACATTTTATTAAGCTATTAGAAACGATCACATAAATTTATTCTTAGATAAATCCTTTCAGGTAGTCAAAATCTAAATCAGTCCTTAAAAGCTGATCATGATGACATTAACAGGACTTATAAGTGACGCAAATACATTCTGAATTTCACGTTCTGAACCAAGGGATGTTTTAAGATGTTTACAACATTCCCAAAAAATATCAGTTTTGATACGAAATCTCTAGGCCAGTGAAAGTTTCTGAAGACTTCCTGATGGCGTTTCCAACTATTCCACGCTCGGAACTGATCGTTTCTTTTCCATTCAGCTCACTGATCCCCTATATCATGGCCTATATAGAAGGATTCACCTTTTTTATACTTGATAAAAAGTAGCTTATGTATTATTCAGAGTATAGTCTATCTCTGTGTCAATTTTCATTCAGGTTTGTTTAGTAGTTTTTGCGTGAAGGAGTAACAAACATCCATAAAACCTCACAAACTTTCACAATTATAACACTAGGGTCTGCCCGCGGCTTCACTCGCAAGATATGTTGATAAAAAGTAGTCTATATATTTTTCCAGACTATCCCTGTACCAAATTTCATTCAAATCTGTTCAGTACTTTTTGCTTGAAGTAAGAAACATCCATCCATCCATCCTCACAAACTTTCTCATTTATAATATTAAAAGGAAGTAGGACATTTTTTCGTGGAAATAATTTTAAGAATTTTTATTTCATCAAAAATACCAACCTTCTCCAAACCACTATTCATGTTTCCTTACAAAAAATATCGATATTAAAATCATATTTGTGATTTCCCGAAATTTAGGGACTTTGAATCTAAGTTATACCTTATTATATCAATCAATCACATACTGTCACTTTCCCTCAACCATGTTACCGGTCGATATATGTACGAAATTTGAGCTTCAAAGGTACCCTCCGTGTCAACGGGTTTGTAGGTCAATATCCTTCGGTATTTCACTTACTATTTATGGCAGAAATTGACTGGGTAATATATTTCGCTATATAACATTAAAGGCTCATAACCCTGTTTTCTTAAGATTTTTTTTTACCATAAATAAGTTAGCGCTTAACTACCACCTGATGGTAAGTGGCGATGAAGTCTCTGATGATAGCGTACTCACTTCTAAGAAGCCCAAGCACAAGCTGTTAACAAGATGCCCAGCACTTTGGGAGACGTAGTTTTTTCACCAAACCCCACCAGTGGCCTGCCTTTGCTCTTTGTACAGGATTTCAATATCTCCCAGGGAAGACGATTGTCCCTGAGATCGCGAAACCGCATTCAGACCCATTTCGAGTGTTACTATACGACACTGTGTTTTTAATTCAGATCTATTTTATTATTAACTGCAACCCATAAATATACTACCTGGTCTCGAGACTCTCAAAATGTGAAGAGTACAAGCCAAGTGAGCAGTACACGCAGGCCAAGTGTGAATATGTAGATTTCATGCCTTCGAGATCATTTTGGCGATATCACATAAGTGTAGGGTTCCTGGTTTCAAAGATTCCCAACTTTCTTTAGACTTTTTGAAAGAGTAATGACATATCATGTTATTTTGACTATTGTTCTAGTACTGATATTAACCGACATATAACACTTCCACTTCTCTCTGTATTCTTTTTTACGTTAAATAAGCGCTTGAATACGATACTATCTGATGGTAAGTGGCGAAGTTTTCGATGATAAAACACAAAACACTCCCTGATTTTCGTTTTTAATTAACAAACAACACAATAACAAAAAACCTTTGGCTATAAAATCAAATTATAGATTTGGTGAATTCCATTTCATAACGCTCACCGGAAAATAATTGAAAAACCACATTCAGGCCGCCTGTGGCATATTCCATGTTCAATTAGATTAGCGATAAGTGTGGCTTTAACCTCGTTATAAATAATTATGGTTTTAAAATATTTGGGTTTTCTTTAAAGAAATAACTTACAGTAATGTAATAAAATTAGTGATCAGATCGTTATTTTTTTTATCAATAACATCCGATTTCGATATGTAATAAAATGAAAAGATTGTCAACGTTGTTGTCAGTTCAGTACGCGTTATTAAGCATAACTCAAAAACTACTGGGCAGATGTCGCTCAAAATTACATGGACCTACGCAACAAGTACCAGTTATTCGTATAAAAACAGGTTCATCAAAATTGGTTACACCTAATCAAAAATTAAAAACGAACAAAGAATAAACTAATAAATCAATAACTTCACCTTAGATGTCGCTCAAAATCCTGGTCTACCAAGTACCCTATAAAGCCGTAGATCCTGGATAGACAGTAGTCATGAAGCCACATCAAAGACCTTCAGATGACATTATTAAAGCCTGGATTTAACACAAATTGAAGCACCAATCGGCTCCAACAGCAGTGTGATGAGGCATACTCCGAAATTATGAGAGTCTCGTGCTCTGCAGTATTAAAAGGAATCCTTTTCATGAAATCAAAAACTACGAATCTTTCAATCACCTATAAGTGTCTCCAGTCATTACATACTATTGCCCGATTACAATGGTACTATATTTCGCAATAATAATTTTCATAATTAAAAAAAAAACCGACTTCTGCCTCCGACAAGTAATATAATGAAGCAAGTGTCAACCTAGTCGCAACCAATTAAATACGCATTATTAAAATAACTCAAAACCTTTCGTCAGATGTCGCTTAAAAATGGGACCACATCGTAAGTTGGTGCTTTGAATCAAAAAAATTATCAAAATTGGTCAAAAATACACACGAATTCAATACCTCCTCCTTTTTGATGTCGGTAAAAATAATAGCCTGTTTTTCCTCAAGTTCTATTCGATATCTGTGCAGTTCTGAAATTCAGTTATATTCTGTATTCTTCTGTTTTTCCTACTACCAGATAGGAGAGTTGGGAAAATAATGATATATTTTCTGTAACTAAACCCCAAATATTTGTACTGATATTAGTATTTTCATTGAATCCTAAAATAACGTTTACAATTTAGAAAGTCCACATTGGGTGCAATAACAGCAGCTCTGACGATTCCTATTCCGATATACATAGAAATATGATTCATCTCCCAAACATTTTATACTTATAAAAATAAAGATATTTATTTGTATAAATTTCAAACAATAAAACTATATATGTCCATAAAATTGTAATTGTGTACTTTGACACAAGACAAATAATTTAGTTAAATATCCCTTATAAATTAGGCAGTAAACGGTGGTGGCAGTCAATTTCATTACTATCATTTCATTTTTTTTGTTACTTTTTTCTTCTTTAAACAACAAGAAATCTACACATATGCCGGAGATTAGTCTGTGACGGAACTGAGAACTGTAATCTGTGGAACGTGTAGCACTTGACGTTAGCAAACGTCAACATCGCTTGGACGTATAACTTGTGACAGCTGACAGAGGCCAGTTGATAGGAGATGTCAATTCGACCGAGCATGGACGGATTGATCGAGGAATGGGATCTTGATGATGTTTTCATACTCGTAGAGTTTTTAGATATTATCTCAAAGTCCGCTCGTCATAGTAATTCGTCGTGTTACTTAATGAAGCAGATCACTCCTTAGTACAGATTTCCTAGGAGATTCTGTACTAAAGAGAGTTTTAGGAACAATTCACGACTGAGTGCGAGAGTAAGTATCAGTCTATTCATTTTTAATGTACTGCTAGATTTATTGTTAAAGTTTGCAATTGACGAAAGACTGTTTGATGCAAATGAATCGAAAATAACAAGTTGCCTTCTGAATTGAATTGAATCCATTAGCTAAGTAATTATGAAGACACTCAGCCATTGTCTCCGCCATTCAATAGTTCTGCTTTTGTAATCATTATAAATATCGACGTGAACGTGGAGTTTCCAGTTCTGTAATTACGAAAAGTTTTCCGGGGAGGAAGGTTTTCACTTTTCCTTGTATAAATCAATAGGGAGAGCGTTTTCAAAAGGACAAAAATCCGGCTACGCGCAAGCTCTGTTGTCTCAACAATTACTACGGAATCCTAAAACCTGTACACCTGTTACCCGGTAATGAATGTTTCGAAGAACACAAAGAACCTTCGATCAAGAATCTACTAGATGTAGCGTCACATAGAAATTTAACACAAAATACTGTCCGCATGAATATCACGTATTTTCGTTAAATTACCAACGAACTAAAGAGAAGTTTAAAAATTTTCTGTGTTCAACATTGTTGTACCTAGTTCGTTGTAATAAATCATTTAAAAACTAAATTCATATGTTGGCTGTTTGAAACGAACTACACAAACCAGCCGACATTTCATATGAGCTGGTATATGTCAACCCACATTTTTGTCGCTAACCCGACGTTTTATTGTATTATTGATCGAGGGAAATATCGCATTAGGATTTACCGAAGAACAAATTCACCTGTCACTTAAAAATTGCTGCCCACTGAAATCGAACCTAATATCTTGGTCCTTGGTCCTTTGCAACCAATTAGAGTACAGAATTAAGGTACGCGTCAGGTCAATTTGGCAATTGTCCCAGTATGTGACACCGATTGTTTTTTGCAATACAACTAAATAAGATTTAAAAAAGTAACGTTTATTATAAATATATGTAAATATAAATATCTTTGGACAACTCACACACGGCCATCTGACCCCAAACTAAGCGTTAGCTTGTGCTATGGTGATC
>DWJZ01004795.1:0-14885 GCA_018249125.1 Asbolis capucinus
CGCTGGCCAAGTGCAGATTGGCAGACTTCACACACCTTTGAGTTTTGCAACTCCCCGGCATGCAGGTCTCCTCACGATGTTCTCCTTCAGCGTTATAGCGAGTGACATTTAAATGCTTAAAATGCACATAACTCCAAAAGTCACATGTGCGCGCCCTGGGATTCGAACCCGGAACCCTAGAGTAGTGTGCCGAATTCTTAATCACTGGGCTATCACCGCTTAAATAATATATAAGTGGACAAAAATCTGATTGCCTGTTTTAAAGTTAGTCCTGGGTTCAAATGGTGCGGCGAGCGCCTCTACACTTTGAAGTTATGTACAGTATGTTAAGTTAAGGATCACTCGCTGCGGTGAAGGAAAACATCTTGAACAAACCTGCACTCCTAACAGTTCTCCATAAAGTACTCTATAGTGTGTGAAGCCTACCAACTCCCACTGGACCAGCGTGGACCGTAGTCCACGCCTATGTTCCTCACAATTTTAAATGGAGACCCCTTATTGAAACAGTTTTGAGTGGCCCACTTATAGGTAAGTGCAATGAAATAGACGAAAGGTATACCGACTAAGAAAAGAAGATTATCTCAAAGTCGTATTGGATATCGTCAAACACGGGCTACAAGAGCGGCCCCACTCACAAGATCTATTCGAGAGCCGCACTCGCGCCCTTGGAGTGCAGGCAGCACACGACGCGACCGTCTACAATCAAAGTCAACAACGAACGACGTTGTTTAGCTTGAGTGCATTTTCACAGCAAAACATGATGGAAATAGTTGCCAAGTCAAATCGCTTGAAACAGTCAAATAATGACTTACATAAAAATATATTCAAATGGAGGGTGAACAAGGGTTTTTCAAATTTGTTTTTTCGATTTTCATGTGATCCCCATACATATTGTAGCAACTTGGCATAGTTTGGCAAATTAGCGTCGTTCAGCTTTTTTGTGACGTCAACAAATTGCAGCAGTTTGGGCCGTCAGTGTCAGCGTGACGGCCCGCGCCCGCGCCATTCTAACATGGGACAATTGCGTAACACCGACAAGAGCCTTTGGCGCGCTTCCAATCCTCCTCACTACAGCTTCGTTCGGCAATGAGATACTCTGTATCTACTAAATCTACTGTTACGATTATTATAACCCAGAACAATTATTTTTTTATTTATGTCTGTTTATCGTTTTTTTTCATTCAATAAGCAACAGGTTGACTACCTAAACTTTGTTGAGTATCTTTAGAGGTAAAGCGCACTAACTTAGTTAAATCATTTAAGTTCAATCAAATTTAAAAAAAAATCACAAGTCCTTAAAAATCTGAAAAAATTGTATTTATTAAAAAATTATTTTGAATGGGCTCAACAGGAAAAGGAGGTATGAAGTCACCGCGCATACCGCACATTTGACACGCACTCCGCTGTTATTTTAATTTCTAGTATCTATGTGTACCAAGAGTACGAAGATTAGTACAAGCCAAGAGTAGCAAGAGGAAAAATATTTATTTCATATATAGTAAAAGAGTTTTAGATAATTTTTATGGCAATTCAAATGTAGCTGTTAGCCGGCAACACGAGCCGCCGCCGCGCCACGTCTAATCTCAAACTTGAACAGTATAAACTCGGCTCCAGTAATTCACTGGCCGTTATAATTTTTGGACAAAGCCTGCTGACAGCTGCTGGCGCGGGGCCAATGCTAATGGAAGTATTCTTGGTGAGGCTCGGTGTCACACAACTTATTATTAATGTACACTGTAACGCTGTTATGCCTTTTTTGTTTACTTTAAATTCTGACCTCTCCTTCGTTCGTCCGTAATTTCATTATTTTTATCGCTTTTGGAACCATTTCGGGATATTTTACAGTTACAAAATCTGCACCAGCAGTGCCCAATTAAAACTACTTGATGCCCTAAGCCAGGGGTCGGCAACCTCCTCCTATATGAGTGCTACAAATGTAATAAAGGACATTGGTGCGGGCCGCATTACATGTCTTCTCATCAAGACGTTAGTTGCGTCAAATAAATGGGGTGTGGGCTGGGAAGCATGCGGGTTGACGGCCCTGCCCCAAGCTACCTAGTCTATTTAAAGCGTGCGGCTATTCAGACGACCTATCTCAGCTGCACTAACATTTTTGCTGCTATTTCTAATTTCCCCTAAACATCTTAATAATGTCCTACGCAATTGCTTAATTTGCTAATGGTCTAATCTGGCAGTATGCAACAATATATCAGGGAAGATCCCACACCACCAGCCAGTTACTTCTACATGTTAACATAATACAATAAACTTACTTGACAAAAACAGAACTGCCACAGCCACTCCCACTCAAAATCAATTAATTGATAATAAACAAAGTCAAAATTGCTTTAAAATAATGAAAAGTAAAAGACGCCCGTTACATATAAAGAAACAACAAAAACTGATTGTTTTGAGCAACCAACTAGATTTTTAAAATAATCTCTATGGCCAATATTCTTAACTTTAAACACTTAACATCTCTGTCGCTTACGACAGACTTATCATAGCCTAGCAGTCGCTGTAAAAATGTTAATGAGTGTATGTAAATTTTTTTATCAATAACCGGTAACTGTCTGTCTGTTACCTTTAGATGCCTTAAAATTAGTACCAATTTTTATGAAACTTAGTATAGAAATACAATGGAACTTGGGGATAAAAATACATACATATATTTTTGTGAAAAAAGTCTTGAGGAAGTTGAAATACAGCATGAACATTCTACACTATCAAAGATATAAACATAACACTTCGTAGCCGCACGAAAAAGCTAGTATTTAAATAACAAATAAATTTATATTAAATACTCTTTTGCATTATTAGTATTAACCATAGATAATACATATGTAGTGTAGGATACACAAATGAAATTTTCCTTCCATATGCTATGTTAGTTTAATGAAAAACAATATGACTTAAAAGTAAAGTCCCAATGATGGGAAAACCTAAGCATGAGAACAAATAGCCAACTTTTACAGCCACCTAACTGCCCCACGAACAAACATTCACTAAATTGACATGGTATAATGACGTGACAGATATAAATATATTTACCCATTTATTGGGGTATCACTGAGATGTACTATATTAGCTCTTCTTACTGTTATAAATATATATGCTAATTTATCATTACAAGGAGTGCCCATGCCGCTGCTTTATCTTAATGAAAGGTATGAACAGGCTTTACTATGTTAGTGAGCTATAGCATCAAAGAGTAAGTAGCCAGTTACCATCAGGTGGGATAGCAGGGAAGCACTAACATATGAAATGTAACATATTTCTTGTTCATAAATGTCCTAACACCATATAATAAATATTATTAAGCAGAGATAGCCTAGTGGTTAAGAATTTGGCCTTCTACTCAGGGGGTCTGGTCGAATCCCAGGATGCGCACTTTTGACTTTTCTGAGTTATGTGCATTTTAAGCATTTATATGTATATCACTATAAAAACATTGTGAGGAAGCTTGCATGCTGTGGAGTTTGCAAAACTCAAAGTTGTATGTGTGTGAAGTCTGCCAAACTGCACTTGTTCAGCGTAGTGAACTACAGCCTTAACCTTCTCATTGAGAAAAGAGACCCATGCACAATACTGGGCCATTATGGGGTGAGATGTTGATGACGAAGCACAAGAGAAAAAAGTAGAATAAAACACTCACATTTTCAAATGAATTGAATCCTCTATCCCAGCTGCTGACCGGAGTTCCTCCGAACAGAAAGCCAGGGTACCGGTCACACATTTATCTAACTGCTATGGACACCGTTCACAACAAGTGTCAATGTGCTGCTGACCTTCAGCTTATTACAACTTCATCTCTCTATATCCCAAACTTATTATTTGCATTTAAAAGTTTTCTGTAAAAAAATATCATTCACCTTAATATGTCTAATATTAAAGCAACATGTATTTTTTGTATTAAATTCCTATAAGAATACATTTTAAATTAAATAAATAATTGTAATATAATAATGAATATTAAAATGTCTCCAAAGGTATATTGAAATGTAACAAATGTGACCATCAACAAACCCATATTATTCTTTAAAAGTCACCATATTTAATATTTTTCAAATTTTGAAAATGTTTGATACAAGTGATCATTTATAAAGACCGGAACAGACCACTCCAGTAAAAGTATTTTTTTTGTAATAATGTATAGCTTATTATATTATTTACAAAGATTATAAATCATTGTTATAATGATGATAGTAGATCCAGGGCCAACTCAATGGTAATTCAGGTTCAGTAAGACAGCACATATATCTTCGTGACAAGACCACCATCATCATACTTCATACATTTATCTTAGTGGCATGAAATGTACACAAGAGATACTATATTTACAAACTAAAATCAGACACCTCGGCAAATTGATCACTATAACACAGTAATTACATTAAACGAATGACCAAAAACAAATCACAATATCCTCAAACTTTAGGTGCGACATACTTACGACAATTTTTCTGGCAAAATAGAACTGTTATACGAAAATTCAAACAGTTTTATCACGGCCAAAGTCAGATATTAGTCTCTATTTCAATTCAATAAAATGAAAATCTGAATCTGATCAAATGAACAGAACACAGAAACGTCATGAACGTCAATTGGATGAAAATGACAACTTCGTCGTAGAGTAGATAGAGGTGATTTGCAGACAACAGTTGTTGAACAAACACAGATAACCAAGATTATGTAATTATGATTATATGTACAGCAATTGCAAATATTTCTAAGATGAAACAAAAATAAGTTTTATTTCATTATTCAAGACCTCTGTCTTATTTAATATGTTCTTTTTTCTGAAAATGGTAACAGAATACTCTTAACGAAATGTTATGGTCTTTTGATGATTTCCGTTAATGACATTTGGTCGATACCGAATTAAAAGGGGATTTTTGATATCTCTAATGTTTTCTTAATATATTTATATTAGAACAACTCCTTTGAACCGCTATCACAACTAGTGGTGGAAAGAAGAAGCCATAGATTCACATGGCACAGATTAAATATCGTGAGCTTATTATGCTTATGCTCTATGATTTCATCGCATCATTCAATACGTCCGCCGCCATTGCCATTGCCAATCGCCATTTTGTTTTATCGTATTTGACCGCCTTGCGTTGTTTGATTGATTGTGAAATTGGATGATTTTAAATATTGTATGTGTTATTCTGCCGTGATCTAATTGTGACTAAAATGTATTACTTTGTTTAAATTCGTGGGAGACTGTGTTAGGATATTTTAGGTAAGTAAATTCAAAACAAATATTCGCAAGATTCACAAATCCAGTGAACATTCAATGGCGATTTGATCATGTAATCTCCCGTATTAACTTAGTTTGTTCAGATTCCAATACAAAGATTAGTTGATTAAAATATATTGACATGACATTGTTAAAATACGAAGCAAAGCACTTCACGCAAATAGATACGGCGTGTAAAGCATTTTGGTCTGCGTGGTGCGTAGTGATTGGTGCATATTTTTATGATTATTCCGAATTCATTACAATTCTGGCATGATAAAGTGGGAAGTAATACTTTAAATTACGTAATGTTTAAATTCCGTTCTATTTGTTTATTTGAAAACGTTGACGCAAACGCGGGGATAGTCAGTCGAATTAGAAGTATCTATCCTATGACCAGATACCTATTACCCTTCGAAATTAGTTAAAAAGCGAGTGTTAAGTGACGTCATTGGCAAAATACACTGATGCTGAGGTGAACTAAAACATTTGATGCAACATTACTAACAGACATAAACATGTTTTTTCTGTGAAATGGCGTCAATGCCGATTTTCTTCGTCGATTCTGATTACATAATAAAAATTCCAATCCTACACATAAATAACATTTCGGAAAAAAATATAGCAATAGGTTAACTATTAATTGTAAAAAATATGATCCTTTACTCGGTGTGGAGTGCCTGAGAAGATAAGGAAAGGGACTTGCACTCTACCTTTTGGTCTAATGAGTCTGATGAGATAGTAATTGTATGTCACCATTGCCGCTCCAATCACTGTAACACTTCTAGCTGACATATGTACTATGTATATTAAGAAGTATATTTATTATCACAGTATTTATCATCATGCGTTATTTATACCGACCACCTATATTTACATTTGTCTTGGTTACACTATACATTAAATTTTGAAGTGTGTCAAATGTGTAATGAAAGTTTTTACAATGCAAAAATGGATGGGCCCTTCCCTTTTTTATAGGTAGCGAGATCAACAACAGTAACCATGAGTGTCATCATAAGGCTCCAGAACCTGCCGTGGTCGGCAAATGCACTCGACATTAGGAATTTCTTTCGAGGCCTCTCAATTCCTGAGGGGGGCGTGCACATCGTAGGAGGAGAACTTGGGGACGCATTCATTGCCTTCAGGTAGATATGTTAATCACAAATTTTTGTAAGACATAAAGTTACATTTTGAATATAGTAAGCGGAAGAGGTATTGTATGGATAGATCCTATCACGGCCTACTGTAATTCTATTTATAAATTTGTGCTAGAGTCTTTATCATAAGTGGAATTATAGATTGGATTAAATAAATGACACACAATACACCCACCTTATACTTTCAAAGTAATAATCAATATGATATTGACTTTGCTTTGATTGCTGGTTGTAGATGTTGTTGGTGCTATAATGTATTCTGAAGTCTTCTGATGATATCTTAAATTATACAAATTAGTATGTGGAAATACTGAACCCCAGGTCATGTGTCTTGCACAACTGTAATATTTGATCACCCACAATACAGACTGTATTTGTGTTTTATATTAACGTAACATGGATACACATCCTTATTGACACTCAAAGAGCCAGCCCTTTCTGAACAGGCTCATAAACTTCACCATTAGTAACTTAAGTGAAATACTCTATACACCTGGTAGGTATACTATATTTTATTTGATCTAACAAATATAAATTTGTGTAATAGCCATCTACAAATGCATTATCTTTTTTAATCTGCAAAGCTAAATAGATAAAGATGATTGTGCTGGAACTAAACAGGGTTGACATGTACAAAAACTAGCACTAAACTCTATATACAGGCTTTTACTACTGATATTTGCCAGTACTGGTTATGAGATATACCACTGAGATGCATATTCGCCCATACTCAAAGATAATTAGAGGAAAATGGTGGCATCTGATGCAATTAGGAATGTTCCTAATATCATAGTTTTTTGTAGAAACCCTGAGCACCATGCATCAATAGAAATAATACATATTTTTAAGATATACACAATAAAATTATTTATGAAATATAAAATGTTTGCTCTAGATTTGAATGACTGCCATAATCTGAAATAAAGAACATTTGAAATGAAATATACAGTTTGTATGATAACAAGAGCTGGTGCGCTGTATGCATATATAGTTGATCTAGCAAGTTTTAGTGAGGGAATGTTTGTAATGAAATATATGTATGGTTGGTTGTAACACATTACATAACACGTTAAATGGGAATATTTCCATCACCACAAACACCTCAACATATGGGCCATTTATGACAAACCTGGATCTATGGTAAGTTGAACTAATTATTGGAATACAGGGAAATAAAATATAGGCTTCAAAATCATATCTCATGTACATAAACATAATAAATATTTATTATTGAATACTACCTTAATTTGAATTATTGACTTTTTGAGTTGTATGTGTCAAATGCTTCTATATCTCTATTATGCCATCTATGTGCTTACATTCAGTGCAATAGGCATATTGTCTAATAACGTTTGTTTAAATGTACAACATAGTTGTCTTTGTGAGTGTATTAATATTTGTCAGTGGTGAGTGTGAATTGAAACAAATTGAACATACAGGATGATTTGTGAAACTAGTTAATGAGATAATTGTTTTAATTATCGCTCACAAATATGTTGATTTTAACGTATTATCTCTGTACATGGTTATACTGGGGGGCATGTCAGCTCCATAGGTTAATGTACTAGTTGTGGAAAAGTATATATTTTATTTTACCCTTGCTCGATTGCCCTCTCTCGTGGGTGCCCAGGCCCATCTCAATGACAATATGTGGCTGTTTATTCTTAACGTATGTAGGTTCAAGTTGATGTTTTTATTTTATCTGATACTAATATTTGACCTCCTTTGATACTACTGATACAGGCGTCCGTTGTTAAACTAGGTTTTTCGCTATATCCGTAACAGTTGGATTTAAAGAAAAAACATTTTCTGTCGCTTGAAAAGTAGGAGTATTATTGTGGTTTTGGAGTAGTGTAGGATCTTAAGACCTCGGAAATTGAAGGAAAATCTAGAGTACTGAACGATTTAGGTGCTTTAGACATACATTAACAGCATTTTGTATATATCTGCGAAATAATCGCTGGGCAGTAGATATCCGGAAGCGGCCAGAATTCACTCGCAGAAAGTCTGCGTGGCAGTGAAATACTTATTTAGACCTAAGTTTCTATTACGGCCTGTCAAACTATTTATTGACGTCTCACTATATGATATGACGTATTATAGCCCTGCAGCTTGTTCCGATAGATGTGGCAGCGGGTGCGGTTGAAAACTGCATTTGCTACTAGCAAAACAGTGTGTGATTCCGTGTTACGAATGGCACGTAAAGCTGTCGGTCCCGGTTAGCCTTGTTGGAGAACTTCGGGCAGCGTAAAGACTCGGCTAATAAACTCTTTACCATTCTCATTGATGCAGCGCGCTGCAGCCATGTAAGGCTCTAAAGTTCGTTTTTCTCATCCGTACAAATGTTGCAAGCAATCTTTGGGTCCAAGTAAAACTTTCAAACTTATTTTTTACAAAACTCGCCTATTGTGACATTGAAAGGAAAAGAAAACTGTCATTTTCACCCACTTTTTAGGTTACAACATTTGAAGAAATGTGAAAAACGGACTATACCTGGTCCGATACTATTGAAGTGTGTACGGACGCGTTGCGATAGAGACGACCTTCACTACACCGGTATATATTACCCTGACAGTAGGCAGGTACTGGCCGCCGCCAACCCATTGCTGCTCCATCAGCAATCGAATCGCTCTAAGCAATTTAACCTTAGATACTCGTGCAAATTGACATTTACCTCAATTATTTAGTTCTTAACCTGTATGTATCTGATGTGAAATGTTCGCTACTTGTACTGTTTCACTGGCGAACCTCGTACTTGCCTTTGTCTGGCCTTACTTATTTTGTGATATCCAGGTGTGGTAGTGATCACTCGCCTGTTGCTTTAGATATACAGATTAAAACAAATTCTGAATTTACGTGTGTCATTGGTTTCTGAAAGTTATCTTTGCGATAGTATAGATCCCGCCTGCAATATGGATGTGTTATTCAATGGTAATTCTGTTTTATAGTTATATTTGAAAAGATATCAAGATGTACAGAAATCATAAAAAATTTAAACTAAAAAATTGCATCACCCTTTCCGAAAAGTTAAGATCGAAATTTTAGATACGTGTCAAACTTTCAAAACAAATTCTGAATCCGGATGTTTTAGGAAAACAAGAGTTTTAACTGTTGCTCGTATATCAAGATAAAATCTAAATTTAGCATTTCTGGAGGTGAAATCAGCAAAGTTATAGTTTGAATACTATTGAAATAGATCAGTGGAATCCTAGTCAGTGTTCATTTAAGTTGGTTCCGAAAAAGTGGCACTGTGTGTTGATTTGAATTCAACTTTAATCATATTATCCTACTTCAAAACGTGCAAGTGCAGGATCGCCCCACCGCCGGTGGAGACAAACAGGCCCTATGAGCATGAGCGGTGGTTGGTGCACAAATTACTAAATCTTTATATATAACAAGTTATAACTCAACTCGGTGGTGAAAAGATAGAATAGAATTTAATAAGTTTAGATGAGGTTCATTTGATACCAACTTCTCATCCGCTCAATGAACTCCGTTAACTGCTGTTGATGTACCCTTCTACCTGAGGTAGGAAACTGAGTTTTACGATGGCCAAGTAGTTGCTTCGGGAAAGCTTCTTGTAGTGGCTTCACTTTGTCATAATTAAATGATATAACTATAGACTTAAGCACTCTAATAATCACCCTAGATGATAAGACGGACCTTCGCATTAAAGACTTCAGCTTAGCTTGAACAGTGTCTGAAAGTAGCACCGTGAAACTAGTAGAGACTTGAAGAGACCATATATACACTGCAGGCCTCGTGGAGTTAGGGAAAATGAACGAAACTTTCGGCTTAGTACGAAATTTTCAAGGATGCCTATATTATTGTTGCGGCTCGGCGTACGCGCTGATTGATGACCAATTGCTCACGCCTCGCAATAAAGGACCACCTAGCAATTAAGTGGTGGTGGTATGTCTGGTGGAAAAATGTTCGTCCAAAGGATTCGTGAACACATTATATATATCTCAAACCAGAAGTCTACAACGCTGTTACTCTGAGCCAAATGTACTTCCACATGTCGCACATCTATTGTAATGCATTCGTAACAGCTAACGGTGCGGTGACACTTCAATTGATGGAGACTAGTATGTTACAATAAAATTAAATATTAATATCATTGGTAATTTCTCCGGAGAAACGACTACATATTTGCTACACACTCTTTGAGGCGTATCTATTCATTACAAAATCGCATCTCAATTTGAATGTGGGCCACCATGACAAAAGCCAACACGAAGAAGTGCTTTCCAGAACAAGATTTACTCTTTGATTCCATCCGAAAACCCCTTGAAAGCGACCTACTAGCCTCCGGAAATCCGCAAGACAAATGCATGATTTGATTTAGAGTGCGCGCGCCGTTACAGCATCTGCATCTCTATCCCCCCTTCATACTGCATCTCGTAGGGTCTCTGAATGACTTTTTTGCAGATTGTCTTTTTACGCCAGGTTCACCAGGTCGTCTCGCTACGCTGTTCTCCGCCCGGGGCCTCACAGAAGAATGAACGCTTTACACATTTCTGAAGTGCCCTTACCTTTCTTTTTTCCAAAAGGGATTGCACAGTTTTAATGAACACTAGCAATTTGTTCCCGTTAAACCGATATTTTGAGATGGTTGCATGGATCGTGGTCACGATTACGATATCCTGGACAAACACTAAATATCTGTCAACTTTCCATCTCGATCGTTTTCTTTTCATGTTACCATACCAAAATAGCAACATCTTCATGCACTGGACCCGCGCACTGATTTAGACACATGGAATACAAACCAATAACAATGTTTCATACAAGATTTTTTATCTTGATCGCCTCTCACCAAACTTTCTACCGACCACCAGTCTTATCGTGGCCCTGATCCATGCCACTAGGTCTAACTATCGGCGTAACAAAAACCATGCAGACTTAAATGTTAAGTATCGGCGATGATGTACCTGCGTTACAGTACACATGACAACCATTACTGTCACAAGCAACGAATTTTGGTCAGACCAGAATCCGTCTTTCTAAATGCTTGTTTTTGCATCTTACGATGTCGAAGGGAGCTTTAAGCAGTGGAAATAATTTAGGTAAACTACACTTTATGATCCCTCCGAGGTCCTTGAAACACCACACTAGTTGAATGTGGTGCATGGGAAGAAACGGAATGCGAGGGACTGCAGTCTCCTTCCTGCTGGGTAGTTCCGTTGGGACTACCTTGCCGATGATCGCAACCCAAACATATGTACTCCGGGTAGATCAGTGATCATAAGTTACGCAGTATATATTACGTGTATATACTACAGCCTACTGGATTACCTAAGAGCCTAAGAGCTGTTACACGCGGACGGCAGCCTTTAGAGCTACAGCAATATTAGCAATTAATATTACAGGAGGATGTGACGCGGCTTTATAAATGTATTATAGCAACGTTATTGAGGAGTTGTATTGTGGCGGGTAAGATATAGTAATGCTTGTTTTAGAATTATAATTTGCCACTCAACACGCTGGTTTCCGTAGTTGTCAGCAACAAGTCGCTAATGAACTGAGACTACCTATGTAAGTAAAGTTCCTTCTGGAATAATATTTGCTACGTCATGACTTTAATACACTTCCACAACCAACCATTTCTATAGACAGTAGAACGCAACATATGGCCTTACAAAAATATTCCTTTCTAAGCTTAATATTTGGTAAACTGATCCTTAACTTTACACCAGTCTTTCTGCTGATCGCAGCAATAACAAGCTCATAATAACATTTAAATCTCGTCTTATTAACTTAAATGTATACTATTCTGAAAATTATAAATTTTAAAAGCATTCATGTTGTGGCACGTGCAGCAACACAGCTTGGATTGTCCCCAGCAACTCCCTAACAGGCAGTCCTACGAGCTATTAAAGTTGGTGCAACTACTTTACTGGGAGCAGACCACAGAATAACTTGTGGGGCTGATATTTTATTTTATATAATTTTTGAATTATTTTGCTGTATGAATGAAATTACTTTTATTTAGTATGAAATATCGAAAAGAGAAATTTAACAAAATGGCGTCCATATAGTTCAGCAGCAGCATAAGGAAAACACGTTATTGTGGAGAAATGAAATTTTTCCAAACAATATCATGACGACCCAACTATTCACTTTATTCGGCCGAGGTTCGACCAGCAAATAACTAGATGTAGGTCAGGGGTGAAGTGTCGTAATGGTGTCAGCTCAGTTGATATATTGATGTATATAACATATTTGTGTACTTCGGAAACTAAGCTTTAAATTACTAAAATTCTTCAATTTTAAAATGGAAAGTTCTGACCTCAAACCAACACCGACAACGGTGGCCAAAACCAGCCAGTGTACGGCACTAACTTATATCCCTCAACGTAAAACCGAAAAAAGCTTTTTAATATATTTTGTCCATTAAAATATATATATATATATGTTAAGGTAACGTACTAATGAGGCGTCATCTTGTTGAATGTCAATTGAAGGATTGTGTGCTTACATGTACCTGGGTTAGGGAACAAACTATTATTGAACCTTATTTATTTATTCCAATACAATTAAATTTAACACTGATACAAATCAGGCAACCTAGCAAAAAGCAGCATCGTTATCGTATACCGTATGTGATCGCGTAGATAAAGTCTAGTTTACTGCGGTACGGGAACTCATGATTGGTGGCATGTCTTTTCCTAACATTTTTGAAAATGACTGCCGCTCTCTCACCGGTGAAATTATATATTATATGACATTATTTTGTTTTTATCATCTAAGCTTCGCAACCCAACATTCTCTATGAAGCTCGAGTAAATCCTGAATTAGCATCGAGGGCTCCCCTACTATGACGATACGTTATAATGTGATTCCAATGATTTTAAAATACGGGGTGGGGCAAGCCTTCGCCGCCGTATTCGGTTCTATTTTGTGAGGCAGCGTGAGAATTCTTTGCTTTCCATCAGTTTGCTAATGTGGAGGAGGAACTTCAGGTTTCAGTATTTGTGTACTGCTGCATGTACCGGAGGCAGTCCACGTGGATTAAGGTCGGTAGCAGGTATTGCAGGCGTTGCAGGCGAATCCAATTATCACCAGTCCCCCTAGACAAATGTTATATCTGTTATCGTTCACGCAAACCTTATTTCAAAAATGTAGAGGAATGACATGCGAAAAAACAGATTACATATTTATTCTGCACTAAATGGCATTATCATATATTTTGAATAAGCGTTTGGCGTGAACGATAACAGAAAAGACATTAGTGTAGGGGCGCAGGTCGGCGGGGCAATTGCAATATTGTTATTACCAGGATTATTGAGAGATGATAGTTGTTGTTGGAGGCAGTAATAAAACAACCGGCGATGGCGTTACGCTCCGGCATTAGAAGAGTGGGAACCTGTTGAGAATGGATGCATTCAGTCGGCTACCTTCACTATATCGGACAACAATAAACAGTAGACAGAACTACTGGGGATAAACTCTTTGCTCGGCACTCACAGTCGTTAATAGTTCCAGAATCTCCAGACATTACTAACCTACGCCAGTAATGTAAGTGTGGCTGTCGTTGGCCCTGCGCCTCGAGACAAATCTCTTTTTGGTCATCATTCACGACAAACGCTAATTCAAATTTGTATGGGAATCAAGTTTATGGCGGAACAACAGACGCCATATTTATCTGCATCAACTGTCATTCCCTCACATTTTTGAAATAGCTTTTGGCGGGAATGCTAGCAGAGAAGGCATTAGTCTCGAGACCCAGAAGATTGTCAGTAGCACGAATCTTCTATTTGTTGACCCTGGAAGTAGCAGTTGTGATTTCATTATATCAAACACCATAGCACAGCTTTAATTCAAGAAATGAAAAATGTACCCAACACTTTTTGTTAGGTTTTTTGTTATTGTTCTTGAAAATTTTAGGCGAACTGGATTTTTTTTAGTAATGTATTACGGCTATTCGTCTATAGTGTTAGAGATACCCGCGGGGTACGGGCATTATTTTGTTATTTTTGAACATTGAAATGTGAGACGATCAATGGTCCTTGTACGTCGTCAGGTTGTCGGATGACGGATGGGTTTTATTGGTACATGCGTAGTATTGTAGTAGTACATAAATAACTAAATATATTATTAAAAATAGGAGCTTCAAACATCCAAAAAAATATCGATTTCCTTCATGTATTTCGTCACAAAATGTACTCAAAAAATACTAGTAATAATTATGTACAAATTATTAAAAAAAACTTTGCAATTTACTAACTATCCAACAAGGTATAAAAGTTTATGATAAGTCATAAATCTCCAAAATAATATAAATAAGGTAATAACAACGACTAGGTATTCTGTACTCTGAGAAGAGGCATTGCGAATAAGGCGGGTATTGTAAGGTATGGAGCGTTGTAATAAAATAAATGAATACGTATCGTTAAATAAAGTTGAATGAATTAGTTCGACAACTGGGTTCCCACACGGTCCCCCCTATTGCTGATACAATTCTTGTTGTAAGGTTACTTCTC
>DWJZ01004796.1:0-14885 GCA_018249125.1 Asbolis capucinus
GTGATGAGTAGGAATGTTTATTCTGTGTGTCTGGGTGTAAATATCTGTGTAAGTATGCATTTATAAATACATATGTGTGTTTATCAGTTATTTGATCACCATAGAACAAGCTAACGCTTAGTTTGGAATCAGATGGCCGTGTATGAGTTTTGATATATTATCTGAGATATTAACTTTATTTTCAACTTATTGCTTTTAAATGAGAGTAACAATAAGTATAGTTGAAAATGCAAAATGTTTTATTTTATGAATCTAGCCTACACTAATATTCGTATAACATTTGTGGCCCTCATATAAAAAAAGGTTGTCGACTCGTGGTCTAGTACATAAAAGTGAATAGTACAACAATTTTCATAATAGATATCATGATTCCAGACCTCAATTACTTTTGGAATAATTACAAGGACAATTTAGTCATGAAAATGACTTGTAGAAATTATATTTTCTCTTTTCTACATAGTTTTAGATTTCATCGTTGGTACCGTAGAAGTTACTTACGATAACTCAAAATTCATATCTATGGATTCTTTTACTCGTAACTGTTGATAAAAGTCAATAAATGAATGTTGAATGAAATATGAATCGCTACGTATTTCTGTCATCACGAAAAATGTATCACCTGCCGTTATTTGTAAATTTTATGCCTGACGCACATGAACAAAATGGTTCCTGTTGACTTATACCGTCGTAAATTATAAGTATGCATATTTGTATTTTTCAGGTTGGAATTACAAAGAACATTTTTATTATTGCACGTCATTGTTTGCTTTATATTTGTAATATATAAATCGTCACTTACGAACGTATCATAAATATGAATATGCCCCACATATTCAAATAAGGTATTTTTAGTTTTTATTGATATGGAATGGAATATTTTAGGTAAAGTCAGCCTAATGGAATAAGCAGTAGCCTATGTCTGATTTCAGACTATATAATCTATGTGACAAATTTCATTTAGATTCATTCAGTAACTTTTGTGTGAAAGAGTTACAAACATGCAGCTATTCACAAACTTTCGTGTTTTTAATATTAGAAGATGTTGAACGAAAAAAGAAGTATCATCTTTAAGAGAGTTTCATCTATTGTTCTACCAACCGTTAGCTGCAATTAACTCGTTCAATCACTTCGGATCAACCACATACTATTGTATAATACACGTCTGTGGGATCGACGCTTGCCATGAGTGCTTGTTTAGTTACGATTAAATAATATATTTTTCGACCTTGAGATAATATAATTACATAGAAAATGGCACACTAAAATTCAAAAGATATACAAAAAAATAGATTACTTGTGTTATGAAGCAAGAATGGCAATTTAAGCTGACAGCAATAAATAAATATCTTTGGACAACTCACACACGGTCATCTGACCCCAAAAATAACCTTAGCTTTTACTATGGTGATCAGAAACTGATAAACATATATTCGTACTTTTAAATACACATAAAACAAACATTCCTGCTCATTACAGAAAAGTTTGACCTGGGTGGAAATCGAGCCCACGACTTTCGGTGTAGCAGTCAGGTTCACTAACCACTAGACCAACGGGCTTGTCAAGCAATAACTATTCATATACCAGAAGATTGCGTTCGTGGGATTTGTCAACATATAAAATGAAATAAACAAATCCAGGATTACACAATGACATCACAGTGATGGAAATCTCAGTGATGGATGAAGCTTTATAGTACTATGACAAATAACATGCTTTCATTTCTATTACAAATAAATTGTAGTTATCTACTTACATAATCATATTTTTAAATGCTACTTACATAATCATATTTTTAAATGCTACTTACATAATCATATTTTTAATGCTACTTACATAATCATATTTTTGAATATAAACGATTCGACGTGAAAAGGTAACAGTACTTTCGTACTTTCGCAATCATAATATTAGTAAGGATTTTTGTTATTACCATATTTCAAATTCAGTAACAATATGAAATATATTCTGAACCCCACATAAAGTTTACAAAACTTGTAATAGAAGTATCATGACATACATATCACGTCTCGTATCCTGCGAGCCCGAAACTTGTCAAACTTGAAGATCCGTTATTAAGCTCAGTTTTCGTGTAGTTACTTTTATGTTTCTTCTGATTACGTTAATATTAACATTAGTGGCTACTGTCGATGTTACATGTGTTTTAAGCTGGCTGGTTGGTAGCTCAGGGATCTAGTGTAATTTTAACCTTGTTTTTTAATGTACCCTTTGCGTCATCTTTGAATAAGCTAGTTTATTACTTGGTAATCCAAATATTTGAATGCTAATAGCGTGAACGGTTTTTAATTTGTTATAAATCCGATGACTCATCAATATTATGAACACGAAAGAGTAGCCAATTAATTGCTGACCATGCAATCAGAAATCCCCCATTATGGAGAACATTATAGACATCAGGTGCAAGATATGGAAGAAGTACGGTTTCCAGGTCTAAAATAGCATGATGAATATTGACAGTGGTAATAACTAACCAGAAATTGTTAAAGTGTATAATTTTGTAGTTTCTCGTAAGTCCAAAATATTCATAAAGTCAAAGGCTGCTTGCTGATTTAGATAAAGCTAAATCTTTTCACTTGAGCAAAGCTATAACCGTTTTCTGTCGTAAAAATTTCATGTCCAAGACGTATCGCTGTAGGACGTAAACGTTTAGCTAAAAATGCAAATTCGTAGAAATTTGGGTTTTCATTTGCAAAATAGAAGTCTCTGTTCAGTACTGATCATATCAGGTTTTACTGTCAACCCTCAACAATCGCTGTACTGATACAGATATTGTTCGCATTGTGACACCAATCTCTTTCTTACAAAGAGACGAGATAAAGAATCCACTCGTGACCCATATTTGTAGATGGCAGGTTTATCGTTATTCTTTGAAGACTCCTAAAGGTTGGTGGACAATGTATTATTTACCTCGTGTACTTATTTTAACATAGCTTGATAGAAAGAGATTAATTTTGGAAATTGACGTAAGGAATTAAGAGTCAGTGGTGAACATTCCTGTGATTTAAATTACTACTAATCTGCGGTTTGTTCTCGAAAATATTTAAACAACAGAAATGTGTCGGAAATACTAGAAAAGTCTGTCGAGAATAGTAGAAATAACTATCCAAAAACCTAATAATCCAATAATGCTTCCAAATGTAATGGAATCAAACAATTATTAGAAAAGAAATGTACCGTACAATAGTGAGATCTATTGTTGACCCACAGTCATAAATATTTTTTACAAGTTTCTACCCGCCGTTTCGCCCATGTATTGATAAAAATTTGCTTAAGTATTATCCCAGACCATAAACTATATGTCTACCCAGTTTCCTTTTAATCCGTTTATCGGGTAGCGCGTAAAGGAAACACAAACATCAAAACTTAATAGTGTTCAAATCATCCTAGGGGAAACTACAGTCGGTATAAAATCTATCCTATGTTCATTTCCTGGATGTGGACTATTGCCAATTTAATCTTAATCCATTCAACGTGCTACCACGTGAAGGAAATACAAACATTCAATCTTAGGAAGATTTTCAAACTAAGTATACTTACTTTATTATCAATAAATAAAAGAAAAATGGGTAACTATGTTAATCTGACTTCACGGTTCAAATTTCCGACGAGGTGAATGTGTGTGGAAGCTGTTTCTGTAATCTAAAGCCTTGCGAGACCACGCCAACCGATGTAGAGGTAATATCCGGTTGCAATGTGAACGAAATTCGGCTTCCAGCAGGTAATAGTTTAAATTTTGAAATATTAGGAAATTTTCCACATCTTTCAGAGATTTATGATTTGGACGATTCCAAAAATTTTGAACGTTTCAACAACTTGTAAGATTTAATGATACCTACAGATACTTCCTTAATATTAACGGCCATAATATATAATTTTATTTAGCAACTATTGCTTCACGGGATCCGTGTTTCTTTGGAACACCTTTGGCAGTTTGGTCTCACAACCGGCTTGATCGATCACCTTCTTTTTAAAGCGTGATGAACTCTTATTGAACCAAATATTGAAGTTTATTTTAATCCAATAGATCTAAGTATTGCCGCAGTATCCAAATAAGTCGAACTTTATTTATAAGACAAATTTTATTTTATCTTTCAATAAATTCAAGGTCGATTGTTTCACGTAAATTACTCGTCATAAAAGTTTAGTAAACTTTGCCTTTTACGCAAGATAGAAGTTTCACCGAGTCTTTGAGTTTGAAAAGCTATAACTAGGACACTTTTTTGTGGTTTTAATACGACTTCTAAACAACGGGGACGGCTTGTGTCAATTTCAATAAATCCATGGGTAAGATTTCGTTAGACATGGCTAAGCACAATATTTGACGTGGTCCGTAGTACAGTTAACGTTAGAGGTGAAATTTCTTAAATTACGAGGGTATCCGGGCTTTTGCGGCTCTTTAGATAGTTTTGTTTGAGACATAGTTTACGCAAGCTTCAAAATATTAAATGGTGCGACACTGACCTTGGCTTTGGCGAAAATTTGGAACGACGAAAAATAATAGCAACAGTGTAGTATTATTAAAAATGTCAATAACGACAAATGTCGATTGAAACAGTCTCAAATGACCGTTTAATTTACTTACATATTTGTCAAAACCTATGTATAAAAATAATCTAGGGATGCCAAGTCTTTTTATTGAAAGTTCTTGTCTAGTCTCCAGACTAAAAGGTATCGCTCCGGATTCGAATCTTGACTGTATTTATTTGTCAGGTGTTTATGCGCCAGATGTGTGTTCTTAGTAGTGATTTGAGATATTTAAATAATCTTTGAATGTTTAAGTAAAAGTCAAAATAAAATTATTGAACTACTATAGTAAGTGACCATAAAACACAGACTTTATTCGGTATTCTGAACTTTGAAATTGGTTACTGATTTAAAAATCCACAGCCTCCTGAGACGATTATAGTTTTGCGCTCGATGGTTTTGTGGATAATTGTTGGTGAAGGTCGTAAATTTTAACCTTGGCTACTTTCCCGCAACTAATTGGAAGCAGAGTAGAGTATGCATGCTCTGCCGGCCGATTCAACTTTTATTAAAAAAATTAAAAGTCGTTCAAGTTCAGATGTCGTGCGACTGCAGCTACCTAAATTTCGGGATTCTCATTTATTTTAATTGCTTTATTTAACTTCAACTTTACATACAGTTGAAATTTCGTTGACGAACGTCTTTTGGATTGATGGATTGATGTCCTTAGGGTGCCTTTGAAACCCGATTGCAAATGTCAATGCCAAATTGTGCTTCAACGATAAAATTGCTACAGTATCGCTACGATTTGTGAAACGAGAATTGGCCGGCTCTAATGGACAATCGGTTAAAGCTGTGTATAGATCTACTCAGGTAATTTTAATATGAATGTGTATATTAACAATTTATCGTAAGGGACTGTAACTGAATGTTGTTTTCTACAAAGATTCTCAAATGTGCGGCTGTAGTGGAATTTAGGAGACGACGAGGCAAAAGGGAATATTTTGCGTAGTTCGTCCGTTTCAAAAGCGACGGGTATTTAACTAAAATGTGAATTTAAGGAACGGTTCCTTATATGTGAAGAATTGGTTGTGTTGAAACAAACGTAAGAATTATTTTTAAAATAGATCAGTTCCTTTCAGGATTGTAAATGTTAACCGAAGAAATAGTGTAACACTATATACTACACTACTCGTATCGTGTAACACTATAAATTACTATATACATGTATTTGAAGTCCATCTTATTTTAAAAACGAGACTGAAATCTATTTTAAGCTTATAATGAAAACTTTCGGAGCCTAAAGGGCCTTGCTACTGTTTCTTAGCGCAGTATTATTATAAGCTTACTATATCATAGCGTTCAAGTCAATTGTTAAAAAAGTTTCACATCATAAATCTACGCTTCTAGAATAAGTAACTTTGAAAGGTAATTTTATTAATTATAGATCAAATAATACAGACAGATTTTGTAGATCTTGATTAAAACTAACAGACCGATAGATTCAGCACATGACGAATTCAGCCGAAGTGACGAATGTTACAATTGCTGATAGGAAAACACTGGATATTTTTGGAAGTTTTGAAAGGGACTTTTTGGAATTATTGTTTGGCAGCTTATTAGACAATACCAGGAATATTTATAAGGAATTAGTTGGTGTCTGTAACTTTGGCAAAAAGGCCCTACAAGCAGGCTTAATTCATCCAATACTACCTTTCAGAGATGGCTTTAGCTAATGGGAAGCTTTGTAATTTGTATGTATTTATGTAGGGACTTTGTCTTGTCAACTTTTGACTTTTGTTAGGGACTTATTGGTTAGTAAAATAAAATAAAAGGTTTTCAAATCAATTCAAAGATGCCATAGTATACGGATGCACTAAGAAAGAATTTTCAAATATTCATCTCCAGATACCAAAATATATGAATTCTGAAACAAATGTTTCCCGGGGCAGAGTGAGTAGAATTTGTAGTGTAACATAACAGAACGACGTTGATAAAGATTTTACGCATGGCTGTGTCCAATTTTCCGTCATGTAAAGGGTTCATTATTTAGTTGTATTATAATCTTTACGTGACTTGCTATTAGCGAGTACACACAGTGCGGTTTATAATTTCGTACCCGACTATTATAGGAAGAATATTATGTAATTAGGGCTGCATTTATATAATTAGATTCTTATTACGAAAACAGAAATTAAGAAACCCAATTAAACAACCGGTGTTCAACTACTACATAGTTGGGTAATGATTAAACAGAATTAGAGGATAATGATATCAAGGTGTGTGAAATCTACTCACAAACGAAACTTTGTATTAAAAATTAGATTTGTTGTCCTAAAATGGTTAATTGAGACAGGTCGGTTGGTTAGTGAAGCTGACTGCTGCACCGAAGGTCGTGGGTTTAATTCCCATCCAGGTCAATTTTTTCTGTGATGAGCAGGAATGTTTGTTCTGTGTGTCTGGGTGTAAACATCTATAAAAGTATGTATTTAAAATTTGTATATGTTTGTTTATCAGTTGCCTGATCACCATAGTACAAGCAAAGCCGTGTGTGAGTTGTCCAAAGATATTATTTATTATTACATTCATTAGGCGAATTGAATTACCTGCAGATACCGGAAGTGTAATGTTTGTTGAGTTTATTGTTTCGTAAAATCTATATAAGTTATCGTCTACAGTTTTAAGTAGTATTTTTAAACTGCAAGTATATTATATCTGTACCTGTAATGAAATATATTTAAGAAACTTTTAAAAAATGAATTGAGATTTTTTTTTTATTCAACGCAATGAATCTCTTAACAAAAATTTTACATTTTTGGTCTATTTGTTAATTTTTTGCTATTATCGCCTACTGCTTTAAACACTTTCTTGTTTTTTACTTCTAATTTTTGGAATATCGCCTCAACTTTTTCTTTTCTAAGTGTGACTACTGAATAATTTTACACATGCCCTTGGTTGTGTTATATTTAACTATTGCCTGTCCGTGTGCACTACATGGAACCTACCATTTCACAGATATGTTATCATTTTTTTCTATTATTTATAAGTTCATTAATTTAATTGCCATGAATTGTTATTTCAGTATAAAATCATCTGGTTAATTTCCGACCACAAAGTGCCTGTTATCCAAACATCAGAAGGTATGAAAAAATCCTTAAATCATGCGAAGAAATGGGACCCCCGACCAACGCCCTTGTTCCGAAAGTGGATCCTTTGCCATATTATCGATGCTAAATTGACCCTTGAGAATGTTTGATTCAAATTTCTTCGCATTTACGAAGGTCTTTGACGTACGCTGGGTTGGTTTGTCATACATTTCCGAGAATGTATTATAAAATTATGTTATAGAGTATTAGATAAACCTTTTTAAAATAGTTTTCAATCATAATTGAAACCTTTACTTTGATGTTTGAAATTTATTTTTCAAAGTAAATCAGAACTTATGTTACATATACTCGAACTAACATTGAGAGTTTTAGGGTAGTTTGGTAGTAAAACTAATATATAGTTATATGTTTTTATAAGTAGATAGTGTTATAAAAATGTAATAAGAGGAGAGTTGAGCAGATAATAAAAGAAACGTTATTTCATGGATGATAGTGTGCAAGTGAGAGACAATGAAGGGAGACATGTGTGTAGGAGAAAGTAAAGAAGTAAAACTTGACTTTTCCAATAATTCATTCGCATGTTTTGTTGTTATTTTAATTAGTTAATTAAATGTTCTGTTAGAAAATTCAGTTAAAAATAATTGTTACTTAAAAAAATATTATATTATTTATTTTTTCTCCCTACCCAATTAAATAAGATTTGTTGTTTGTTTTTTGCGTGCTTTATCTTTTGGTAGAGAAGAATGGGAGTGTTTTATCACATGAAAGCGATATGGCTTATATACTACCATCTAACAATGACAAGCGAGACCCACAACTTTACGTGCCCTCTTAAAAAAGGAAGTGCTTATGGAATTGGAAGCGGTCACCTATTATGACTTTTAAGAAGTTTTCCTCTTCTTGTATAATGATTGGAATTTCGATACACATTAGTAAATTTTCATAGTAATATGGCCCTGAATCAGCCTTTCACACGTCGCCTGGCAAGCGACCCAGTCCCCTCGTTATTCTGCCTGTCAATCCGATGTCAATAATATCATTTTACCTCACCAGACACATTACCACAATTCTTTCAAGAAAATAATGGATATGTTATACTATTGAAACTATTGGAGGACTATTGGTATTACTGATTTTGATCCGATATTTTTATATAATTTATTTATATGTAGGTTTTATATTTTAAAGGATTTTTTTTTACCTACTTAGATAATTTGATTAATAGAAAAAGAACAACAAACAACTGATCCTCTTGTCTTCAGTCCTCTTGTCGTGTTGATTTTAAATTTAGAACAATTGGTGACTTAAAATATCTTTTTTAAACTGTGTTAACAGATGTTAACGTGTGTAACACATTATTTTTAAAAATATTTTTGTTTTTTTTATAACAGAGAAGGGCATACAGCCCACCTGATGGTTATGTTATCAAATTAGTACTGTAAGGGCCAGTTCTAAATATTAACCAGTTTTAATAACACGCAATTTGATGTAATTCTGACGTTTACAATAAAAAAATCATACGTTACTTCCAATTACATTCATTTCTGTCCAGCTTACCAAATTAAAGAACTATGACATTTTGAAAACATGGTGCTGTAAGCTAGTATTATATCCAAACTATTATACATTTTATGAGGTTGAATAGCAAAAATATTAAATCAGATTATTTTGTAATATTAACGTTTTCACCTATACCTACTACTAGTGGCCAGCCCCGGCTTCGCACGGGTAGACATTTTGAGTTTTATAGAATATTTTTCTGATCTATCATCAACCGTTTCTGCAGCGCATGCTATCAAAGACATTTTACAGTACTTTTTTTTACTTTTTGGGTTAAATAATTGAAGTTTTAATGAGGATCTCCATTTTTTCAGATATTTATATAGCCCATTTCACTCAGCGATAATGTAGCATTCTAATGGTGAAAGAATTTTTGATATCGAATCAGCACTTTTTGAGTTTATGCGTTACAAACATACAAATCTTTTTTCTATTATTAGTGTGGATATTTATTTTATGATATTAACAATATCTATTGGTAAATTATAATTTCTATAATTTTGTTACCAATACTTTAAATGATATTTAACCAGAAAACGCTTTTTAATTATATTTAATGATAGTTGAATCGGAAGCTCTATGGGTGAACAAAAAAGACAGTCACTAGTAATTAGGCATCTTAATTTGCCTGAACAGAGTATCAAAGGACTCTTTAATTACACTCGTACAGTTTAATAAAGACCTGGCAAAGTAAAGAAAGGTATCTTGATAAAGTTAAAAGGACTTGAAAAAGCAAAAGGAACTATATTTATATTAAGAAAAATAAAAAGATTAAAACGTAGCTTATTTTTAACAGTTCTACCCGCTTTACGGTTATACAATGTGATGATACAAAAGCTGTGTTAATTCGGACTATATCTATCTGTGTGGCAAATTTAGTTTCGATCCGTTCAGTCGTTTTGTCCAGAGTTTTATAAAAAATCTCCACTTCTCGTATTGAATATTATAGTATTAAAATATTATAGTATAAAAAGAAATGCTAAAAAATAAAGAAGAAACGAAAAAAAATATGTCTCTGTTGAAACATACTTTACTTTATCTCTTACAAGAAAAAAAACTCAAATGAAGTGAAAAATCGAACGTAGATAGACTTCCTTTTACGCGGCTCATATACAGACTTTGTTTATAGAAATCATGAAACTGTGACTGATAAAATAATTTAAATTGATATCCATACTAATAATAAAGAGAAAAAAATTGTATTTTTGTATGTTTGTAATGAATGAACTCAAAAAGTATTAATCCGATTTCAAAAATTCTTTCGCCATTAGACTGCTACATTATCACTGAGTGATATACGCTATATTAATATATAGAAAAAATATTATAATATATAAAGATAATAAAATGATGACCCGGCGGGCGCACGGGCACTCGGGCGGCGGGGCACGTGATAACCGGAGTGCGGGGCATATGAAAATATGTTAAATTAACCGTATCATACATCATATATGGCATAGGGCAGCATTTTGACCACCACCCGCCACCACGACCACGTGGAAGAAGTCGCGAGCAAAAGCTATTGCTTCTATAAACGTCTATCAAATCAAATGTTAAAATTGTATTACGCATACCTATTTTCTAGTGGTACAAGCGACAAAATCAGAATGTTTTTCTAGTAAAAAATATATATAAAGTTGTATTAAGAATATTCAACGTGCTGTAAGATATTAAAAACTATGAATGAATAGAAATATTTCAAAACAGTGATTTTATTAAAAACTTTGTAGGAAAGATTTTTCGTATATTTTTAGTTGTAAGTTCGGCGGTTCTTTGTTTTATTAAACTGGATATAAATTCACAGTGCTTCACAGGGAGTCAGTTTCTCCCGGGATTGCATAATGTGACCTCGAAACGTCGCTCAATGATACAACTAGATGTCAGCTCAGCCACAAAAATGTGACTCGACACCTCGTTTTATTGGGCTGATTCGATCGAAGTCCAGCCGAAATTTTGTATTCACGTTTATACTTGCTGTTCTTCGACAGAACATCAACTCTGTAGGGCGGGATAGTTGACGTTTGAATCTGAGGGCCGCAATTGAACGACAATTGTCGAATGTGAAAAATCGCTTCAATGACTAAGTCGCAGCGATGTCGCTACGACTTTTGAAACGAAAATCGGTCGGTAGTTTAGAAGTGTCTAATATTATAAAATTAATTTAATAAAAAATTAATAGGCAGGCATCCCTCATGGGGCAGATGAATAATTGTTTTTGTGTGTTATTTGTGTTCATGATGCTCGGCAACTTCACTGCTCTGGCACATTCTCTAGCAATCTCAATTACATGAAGAAGTTTATAACCTTTCAATCTATTGAAATCATAACTTTATAATTTACTTAAGTCCGCAGTTCACTTCGCGGGGTATTAGTGTTGATAAAAAGTAGCATATCTCACTGTCCAGATCATCAACTGTCTCCACATAAAACTGTCTATTCGTCGTTCCGTTATGACATACAAAAACATACAGAACATTTATGATATCAGTATTGATAGAAGTTTGGAATCACTTTCTGCAATTGTCACCAAGCAAATAGCATGATTTATAAGTAAGAGCTTAAAAACGTATAATAAAAAAAAAACGGAAATTTTAAAACAAAAAGTTCTGTTTATCATTGGTTGCTAGGTAACGCTTTGTTAGTAAATATTTCAGATCCAATTTGCACCGAGTATAGTCATTAAGTTCAAAATTATTCATTATTCCTATAGATATTGAGGTTTAAATGGAGTTTTGATATAATTCTGAATATTAAAGTGCGACGTAAACTTGCCGGTTCTTACTGGTTCTTTGAAGCTTTCGAAACAGCTTTCCATTGAAAATTACGCGAAAACTGTGCAGAATTATGTAGATGCATAATTCTCACATAAATTAAAGTACTTGAAAGGAAATTTTACTTAAGTTTTAATATAAATTTGTTATAGGTAAATGGTATATTGTACATTTTAAGGATTCCTATGTTAGGATCTCCTACGTTTCGGGTGACGGGTACAATACAAATAACTGGCACTCAAGAACAAATATCCATTTGCATTTTTACAACCAACCAGTTCTACCAACTAGGCTATTCCAGATATTGTGCTGGATACTGCAAAACTCTGCTCATCCGATAGATCAAATTAAAATAATATTATGAAATTACACAGTTAGGTAATAAAAGTAATGCTATGTAATCAAAATCAATTTACTGACGAAGCCTTTTATAAATAAAATGTACCTCATGCACGTTTCCCTGTGGGAAATTCATACTTTAGTAGTTATATCCGAAAAGATCCGATATCGTCAGAATAATTGATATAGGTAGAAATTGAAATATACATTTATAGATCACTAGGTTCTACCCGCGGCTTCATCCGCGGGGTATGTTGATAAAAAGTAGTCTATGGTCATTCGAGACTATAATATATACCTGTCCCAAATTTCATACAGTAGTTTTTGCGCGAAAGATTTACAAACATCGATATATCGTCACAAACTTTCGCATTTACAACGTACTAGGAGGTAATAAAATTTCGCTGGTATAAGTTTCCTATCAAGCACGGAAGTGGATATGTTATTCCCATTGGTTTCTATCATCGCGTAATGGTTTTAGAAGCTTTCTGGACCCCTTTCCGTTCTTTTGACACCCGCCCTCGAGCGGTACATTCTTGGTATATTTGGGACTCCTTGGTTTCAATATTATTATTGGCTTCAGGTTGATTATCTTCTTTAAGTATTTTCCTTTGCAAGAAGCAGATATATATTTAGTGACAGTCGTAGGTAAAAAAAAATAAAAAATAAAAAAAACATATAATTATAAATTGTAAATCCATACTTGGCTGTATGTTGTCTTTTCCATATGTCACGTCTTTTTTACTATTTAAGAGCTGTGGATTTTGTAAAAAAAAAAAGAAAATTCACACTTTTTTCACGGCCTGCAAAACATAAATAATACCGCTAGTGTTGCTAATGGCCCTGGGCAACGGTGATATACCATCATACACATTTATTCCTCTTGACATAAAGGATATTCTATATTTTTACGAACTTACGCTGCACTTGCCTTTTGAACAGGAGTTTATAGTCATAAGAATATGACCCAACTTTTTATTTAATTACTCCGTCAAACTTATCTCTTAAAAGTCTCTGGGAGTTAAATACGAGTATACCGGGGAAATATAATTCAACTTCGAGTTTTAAGTGGAATGAGGCGACTTCTAATGTACATATTTGTGTAGAATAAATGTAATAATTAGAATACGAAAATGAATACGTTGTTTAACTTAAGATGACTTTCCACGGTTTATGATTTTATAGTTGAGTTGGCCGTTACGAAGGAAGAGAACGTGTGTGGTAGCGTAGACGCGTCCGTAGTGGTGCGTTGGCGGTTACAATTATTTTAAACTTAAACCACCAATCGCCTGTACCATTGGGAGGGAAGATCCAAGCCCAGTAGTGGGATAGTTCTGGGTTGGAATGATACAACTTTGATCATATTATCTAGTAATGTAGTATTCATACATACTCGTATCTACAGAGATGATTGTTTCAATAAAACTTTTAAATTGAGCCAGTGTGTTACTGACTGGAAAAATAACTAGAAAAGTAACTGAATGCAAAATTCATTCAATTTCATCTGCCATGCTTACACATTGGGAAAATCTCTCTGGGTAACAGTTCACTGTTTTAAGAAATGACAACATAATTATCATTAACTATGAAATTTATTTATGGATTTATTTAATTTCCACCCACGAGGCAAGGTTTGAATCCAGGACCTATTCGAGAGACCAACGTTCAAACCTTTATGTAATCACTGTTTCCTAATTAACCTTCTAAATTTCATAAAGATTCACCAAATACGCAGAAATCCGCTTCCTAGATTTTATACGCAGTTAAAAAGAAATGAAAGTGTTGAAAATAGAAATTTATATCCCAGAGGGATGAATCAAAAGGCATTTTTCAAACTTTAATGACGGCTCAATGAGATAAAGTCAACTGTTGTAAGTGATAACACTTTACGACGGGGTTAAAGCGATATAAAGTGGGTGAGGTATTGCCCGTTAAAGTTAAATTGCCGAGGTGTTACTGTTTTTATAGACAACTGTTATATTGGTGGTAAATGAAAATAATTTAAAAGAAGTCAGTCTATATAGAAGTGGGTTTGGTGCAGTGTTTTTAGATTTCGATATGCTCATATTGCATATATGCGTGATATAATTATCAGCGATAACTTCTTGACCGATTTTTTCTTTGGTAGAGCACGTTGAGCAACAAAGATGTGGGTGGACACAACGAAATACTATAACATCCAAAAAAATATTATTATTTGTAAAATAAATAGTTCGTTCAGAAATCATTCCAGAAGCCCTGGCTATGCCGATAGGATCACTACAAACTTGATTACGGGCGTCAATAAATCTTCTTCATAGTCTGATTAATTATAATTTTTTAATTAAGTTATTATCCATCGAATACTTCAACCTAATTACCATTTAAACGAGGTACTTAGCATAACAAGGTTGAACAATGATTTGCTAACAACCTATTATCCAATAGTAGACTGATTAGCTCCCATTAATGCGGAAACTTGTTCCGTCAATAATAACAGATTCCGACAAATTAGCACTATCTACAAACGAGCTGGTTGACTGAAGTAAACATGTTTGCTAGTTTTCCTATATTTTGACAGGCCGGTTGGTCTAGTGGTTAGTGAACCTGACTACTACACCGGAGGTCGTGGGTTCGATTCCCACCC
>DWJZ01004797.1:0-14884 GCA_018249125.1 Asbolis capucinus
TTATAATAAAATCAATAACTTGTTAGTTTACTTAGTTTTTGATTTTCTAAGAACTTTCAGTTTGACCCTCGTACTATACAAAATTTATGTACAGCGTGAGAGTACAGTGAGGTACATTCTATAAACGAAGAGTTATTGATAAATCACCTCATAGAACAGAATAAACATCGACTTGGGAATATCGATTTAATCATCTCTGATAAATTTATCTATAAAGTGAAAAAAGTTTCTGAAATTATGCCGAGCTCATTCTGATTATGAATTTGTATTGTAAACAAACATACGATCGTAGCCGTACGTATTGAGCGCGTACTTGGAAGTCAAAAAAGTCAAGTTTTATAATTGTCATCGGAAGTGCACGTACGACAGGACGATAAGAATGTCAATACCGGTGATGATGATGATCACGCTGACGATTGCGACGATAATGATGAGGATTAAGGAGGACGGAATGATGAGAAGGACGCGAAAGATGATAGGATTAACACTAACGCTGAGGACGATAAAAATGATGACGATGATAAACACTGACGTAATTTCAGCTTCAACAAGTTAGCAGGCAAAAGCGGAGCGCGGTATCCGCGATACTCACGCAGTCTATAACGACGAAGACGAAGAAGATGATAATGAGAATGATAATGTTGATAACAACCGCGTCTCACCTGCAGTAAGTTAGCGGGCAGCATGGCGGCGCGATATCCGTCGTAGAAGGCCAGCGCGGCACTGAAGGCGGGCGCAGCGACACCGCACAACGCCGCCTGCGCGACCGCGCGCCGCAGCGACCCCTGTGCGACGCTCATGCGCTCGCAGAAGTACGGGTCCAATAGCAGATTCGACAGCGTAGGGTTTTTTGTGAACGCGTCCTATAATTACGATGTTATTTGATCAAAACAGATTTTAAAGTTACCACAATGTCATAGTTCTATGATGGAAGGCGATTGTTAATTTATTGCTTATGTCACGATGTATGTTATTTAGCTTCACTTTTGGTGGTGCGTCGATCATTTTTTGATTAAGATTCGTTAATTAAAATAACATGTGAACATTTTTGCGTTTTCTTAAAATATACCAAGAACGTTTTTTGTTTTTCTAAAAAAATAATGACTACTACAATAATAAGAACAACATAGTTACAAATTTTGAAAGTATTTTTCTTATTGCAAATTATTTCTAGCTTTATACATTTTATCAAAAACAGTTATCATCTAAATTCTTTGGCTATTTTTCTCAATTTTCGTCTTAAATTGTATAATATTTCGTAACATCTCACCTTAATATTACCCAAGAAAACACTTCTGATGATGCAACCTCCGCGCCACATCAGAGCAATACTACCATAGTTGAGATTCCACTTGTTAACCTATGGACAAAAAATTATTACATTATATGTCTTTTCAAATCAACATAATTAAGATAAAATAAAAAATATTTTATTACCTATAATTTTGGTTCAAGTTTTTTTTTTATATTATTTAATTTTAATTTCTATGAACGTTATCGTTATATTAGTATGTTCAGCACAATTTACCTTGGCAGCCTCTCTCAACAACATGAATCCTTGTGCATAAGATATCACTTTGCTGGCATACAATGCTTTGCGCAGATGTTCTAGAAACTCTTTCTTATCTCCTGTGAACTTCTCCTTTGGTCCTGGCAACACCTGGCTCGCCTTTACTCTTTCATCTGCATAAAATTTGGAGGGTTCATAAAGTTTACTAAAATAGAAGGTAGGCTTAACTAAATTACCAAAATGCTATTATAATTTCATATGTTCTATATAAGGCATTATTCATAATTGAATGCGCTAGCTGTCCCAGTCCATAAAATGATGCATATATGTGAGACCACACTGCACTACGCTGGCCAAGTGCGGATTGATAGACTTCACACTGCTTTAAGATTTTTATGGAGATTAGATGGGTAAATTTCTCACATATTCATATCGCTTCGTAAGTAATCTGTAATATGCACTATGAAAATTCGAATACCTGAAAGTTTCAAAACTACCTGAAAGGTTTGGGCGACCAAAGTTGATACCGCTGGCCTAAGACTGCTGAACGAATTTAGCCAAATAAAATATTTATCTACCTTTTAACGCAGACAAGCACCGTGCAAACACAGCCTCTCCGATTAGTGTGACGGGCACTCCGTATTCCAGAGCGCTGATACCAGTCCATTTCCCAGTACCTTTCTGTCCGGCTGCATCACGAATCTTCGGCAGAAGGAACTTGCCTAAAAAGATGTATGTATTATTATTATTACTGAATATTATTATTATAGAACTGGTCTGTTCTGTGAAACAATGAATCAGTCAAAACACGTTCCTCATCTAATACTATAGCAGGTAGCAATTCAGCAGTATCAATCAACCACGACTGCGCGTCAATGATCATTTAAGATAATCAATAATAATCATTAGATGTTCTTCATTAAACATTAAATTATACGTCATTTTATTCCTAACATTAAAAAAAGTTATCGTTGGTCAACAGATCATTCAGCAATTTTCGTTTTTTATAAATCGCGTCTATCATTATCATAAAATCCCACCTGATGGGAAATAGTGACGTAGTCTTAGATGCTAAAAGCACAAAAGCTAATTTAATAACTTCAGTGACCGGTCCCAAATTCGAATACTGAGAGGCATTCACACAAAACATCTCGAAAAAAAAAAGATAAATTTGCCCGAGCGTCAGCAAATCTCCGTAACGGCTTAAATAATTTGAATATAGGTTTTTACTGGTTTACAGTAGTAATCTCGGTGTTAAACAAAACAAAACTCGGTGGTAAATTAAAGAATCTCGTCTAATGCTATTTCTAGTGTAATATAAATGACAATTAAATAATATTATCCATTTCGTTACGAAATCATCATAGTTTATATCATTGTAGAGTACTTTTAAGTTGCAATTACAAGTAAATTTCAAAACAATATAAATGTATTCTAACTGTTTTAAAATAATTTACCATCTGAATCCTTATACTTCAATATATCTCTGGTAATTTCAATCAGGAACGAATCCAATTCTCCTTTGTTCCATTCATCAAATACCTTCGCCATATCATCCTGATCCATATCTGAAAATTATTTATTTATTTATTTAAATAATATATAAATACTGAAGTTTATATTTAAAAAAAAATGCATTTTATGTTATTAAAGACAAAATTACATTAATGGAATTTCCGAAATAAACTTCCAAAAGGAAAAATAGATCAGTATTCGCATATTATTTCATAAGTTTTATTTCACAACACATAATTACTAAATAATCCATTGTCAAAATGCAGCCATGTCAAATCTAACAAAGCTTTACTGAAAATGAAACCATAATAAGCGATAAATTATAATTATGAAGCAGTAATAAGATAATGAAAAACGATTGTTAATTGTATTTTTAATTTGATAATAACTGCTAATAATAACATATTATCAATAATTATGTGTATTGTAATTGGGAAATATTATGACTATTCACTACTCTAGTCTATTTATAAACACTAGATAAGCGGACTGAAGTTGAATGTAAGTAATTCAATATATCGTAGGATTCTTTCACACGGTCAGAACAAAAATTTGTATGTGTACGCAAATACGGTGTTGTATTAATTTATTAATTGAATGCATTTCTAAAACATCTTAGCTTTCTGAATTCTTCGTCCACAGTAACTTTAACTGTAATAAAAATATAATAAAGAATTCCGTCATCACTAGTTTTGTAAGACGGGCTACATATTTTTTGATTAATATATGTCAAATAAAGAATTAAACACGTTATCAACATAATCACTTGAAATACAATGTGATTATCATTTCCGTTTTGAACTGAATGCTGTGCACTTAAAAATTATCTGCCCTGTAAACTTTTTATAAAGAGAATTTATTGTTTATCAGTTTTTAATATCCAAATATAAATATATTGAAATCAAATGAAGTTGTAGTTTAAAAAAAATAATATAGGTAATTCAAAACATGTTATAAAAAATTAGACTTTCATTAAATACTTATAAAGTCGGTGTCGACTTTACTTGACGATTTACAAAACGAAAAAAAGGTTTTTTCGTGTTCTAAGAATAAGAAGTCTATGGCGTGTAAAATGTTATCGTCCACTAAGTCGCAGGTACATAAGAGTCCATGCATATAAAAAAATTACTCACTAAGTACATCCTTCATAAGATGATAAGTTTCACAGATGAGCTGCATGTCACCATATTCAATACCGTTATGAACCATTTTGACAAAGTGGCCTGCTCCGTCCTCACCCACCCAATCACAACATGGCTCCCCATTAGCTTTTGCGCTTATTGCCTGTAAAACAAAATGTAATGCCTGTAATGTAAGAAACTAAAAAACTATCTAAAACATACTTATCCACCTTATCATACCCTTAGTAAAAAACATCTGAAAATCAATAATCATACTTATGATCTGTCACTTCGCATGGTCACTGCTCACAAGGCTACGGAGTACAAAAGTCCTTTGAAGCAAGCTATAAGGTGGCATTATAAATACTATATTAACGATATTGGACACAACTAGTACGATCATGAAATAAATGTTTTCCTGTTACACAGTGAGATTAATAAGAGGAAATAAATAAGAATTTAGTTCTACATAACTTTTGAAATGAATAGCATAATGGTTTGAGCGGAATGCCCTCTACATTGTGTACAGTACTCACCTGGAATATGGGTTTAATATGTGGCCAAGCTGCTGGATGACCTCCAGGCATAAGCGAAGGTCCATATCTTGCTCCATCTTCCCCTCCACTCACCTAAAGGGTATACATAAATAAAGATTATATATAACTTAAAATAAATCTTGTTTGGCAAAAAATACTTTCTGTTGGAGGTGCTTATGCATTAATAGTATGATTAGGAATAACCTAAACAGGGTCAGACGATGGTTTTTCACACAAGATTTAACCATGAAGTTTATGGTACATATTTAGACTGCAGAAAATAATAAGACTGCTAATATTTGTTGTATTTCCTTTACCAACAAGTAAATTAATATGGGATAATGGAGACAATGAAAAATAAAATAAACATTTGACTGTATTTTTGTTGTATACTTTTTTTTCCTAAAATAAAATGATACTTACACCCATACCAATGTAATATATTCCACTAGATTCCAACTGTTTGCACCAACGCTGAGTATCAATATATTGGGAGTTGCCACCATCAATAATTATGTCACCTTTCTCTAGGATCGGAATCAACTTTTTAACAAACTCGTCTACAGCAGATCCAGCTACAACATCAAACAGGTCATATGAATAAACCATATTATAAAGCAAAATTATTCTCAACATTATAGACACAAATTCTACAGTATTAGGGTACTTCATTTATTAATGACTATAACAAATTATGTTATCTTCATAAATAATTGTATGTTCATTAGCTAAATTACAATAAATGTTATTTCACTAACAAGTCATATAATAGATCTTTTTAACTACTTTTACTAACCAACTTTTCAGCATTTGCATTTTAACTAGAGAAGAGCCCAAGAACATTTTTATTGTATTACATACTTTCACATATGTTTTATTACATATATTTGGTCTTTAAAGCAAGTCTATAAAAAGTTTGTGTTTCTGACTTGAAAGTGATATTTCCTATAATAAAATATGTAGCAATAAAATATAAACACTGACTTTAACATACGACTATAAAAAACTACAGAATTTAATTTACCTTTTACAAGCAGCATAACTTTTCTAGGCTTTTTGAGGCACGCCACCATCTCTGTCAATGATTTAGCGCCAATTATTTTTGTACCTTTGGCCTCATTTGCCAAAAAATGATCCACCTGGACACAAAATATTTATTCAAGGATAAGAAATCAACAGACTAATATAAACTGTATTAAAACATATTACTAACACACCAACAAACAATCATACCTTTTCAACTGTTCTATTGAAGGCACATACAACAAAACCCTTTGAGTCCATGTTGAGTATTAAATTTTGTCCCATTACTGCTAAGCCAATAAGAGCAATATCTGCCTTGGGTCTAGAAATAGAAAATAAAGTTATAAAATTGGTCATTTGCTTTTCAAGGTTCTTTAGTTCGGAACTATTGATTTGTCGTGTTTGACAATGTGTCCGCAGCCTATCTTGCGCACTGTGAGAACTGAGAGTAGTGAGAAAGTCACAATTTAGCAAGAGTACACACAAGTTAGGCAATTATGGAACCCTACATTGCTCATGGAGGGCTTTTTTATTGACCTAAATTAATAAGATTTTTTTTCAAATTTAGCATGCATAACTTTAATATCAATGGAATGTTCGTCTACTCGCCATATAATTTGGTGCATAGTATTATGCATAAAAACTAAAAAAAAACATTTATCTTTATAATACCATATAACTAATCTTCATGTAACATAATATTTAACATAATCGCAAGCAATATTAGAGTCACTAAGTAGGCTAAGTAAAGGTCTGAATAACATAAGTTCACCTTCAAATAACCTTGTCCTCAACTTGGCCGCACTGTCCAGTACTTAGCAAAGTCAATACATTGGACTTTGTAATATTACTGATTTGTAAATTTTGATTGAAATAAAATTAACATTCTACATTTATTTTTATAGGAGATAGCTTTTCAACAACATTAGCTATACAAGTAGAATAAACTTTTGTTTACATATGATCTTTTTTAGTAGTGAGAATAATGATGTATAACCTACAGGGTTAAAATGGAGCAGAATGTTGTAAACACACACATTTAGGCAGTTTTTTAATTATGTTATATTATAAATAGGATTATTTAAAAAGAATTACCTAAGTGTGGAAATTATTAACTAAAGAAAAAGTGCATAATATTAATCGTAATCTATTTACAATAAATAAAAAATTTTATGGAATTTGTAATTAAAATGGAAGAGCAAAGTGCAATTAAATAAAAAAGAATCATAAAAAAAATTATAATACTGTTATAGTTCTTGTAACAACTAATGTACAGATATGGTTATTTTGCAAATATATTTTTCTTATTACAAAGAAAAGGCATTAAAATCTTCATCATTGAATTTGTTGGAAAACTTTTTGGCCAGTCATTAAAATGAAAAAAAATATATAACCTGTTTTTTAAGAAAAATATAATGTTTACTTACTCAGCCATTCTTTCAAAGTATGTATGTATATAATTTATTTAGGAAAGTTGTCAAAATGTAACAATTTAAAACTTTTAAAAACTTTTTCTTTCTCGGGGTTACGATGCAACTTATAACCAAGTCAAGTCAGGACATTAATGAAATGAACTTTCTTTGCTGTCGATGGTGTCGAACTCAGAATGCCACAGACGTCAAAGGACAATAACGGTATGTACGTCATAGATGTAATTTATTCTAAAGAAATTATAAGCACACTGTATACGCCCAAGGAATCGATCCTTAAGCAAAACCAATATGCGAGTCAAACTTGAATTGAATATTCTAAATACATAGACATAGTTTAATTAATAGACAGCAGGGCTTGAAACCGGTTTTACAGGTAAAAATATAGGTTTGTACAGGTTTTTATAAAAGGTTTTGTTCGGAATGTATTCGTTATACATACATATATATATTATAGGAGCGCTTCAGAAACCTAAATAAAACAGTTTAATCATGATAATCTTCTCAAAACATGATGGTAATCATGGTCAGTGTCACCCATGCACATCAATAATATCAAACCGTTGCCTAGCAACCTATGACAAACAGGGGAATTAAACTTTTTGATGTTTTATCAGTTAACTCTTATAGGTACCTTAACTTTAATAAACTAATAACTTTGTACTTCAAATATATAGATTATTGTTACTTACACCCCAATCTGTACCAAATACTCCACTAAGCATTATGCAGTCTTCTGGTATCTAGTCTAGATCTCATATGAGCGAAATTCGCATTATGGCTTAATAATAGAACATGAAGATTTCCGTTCAAAATTGTTCTTCACAATTACTTAACGAGATAAGCAAAAACCATGGCTCATATCAGGCAATACAGGTAAAATTTGTGATTTCTAAAAAGTTTTCTGTAAAAAGTTAGGAATCTACTAATAAATAATAAGCAAAAAAACTTGTTATATTAATGAATCATTTAATCAAATCGTTTTTGTGAGATATGAATTTTGTAATGATACAGATTTAGCGTACAGTATGAATGGACACAAATAAATAATGTACCTACACTATAAAAATCAGGTTACTTAAGCTAGACACTTCATTTATTCAATAATATTAAAGCCACATAATAATATACATTGCATTATTAATTAGTTTTAAAGTACCATTACAATGTCCCAATCAAATAATAAATAAAATGAAAACTGTGGATACTCATAAGCTATTGGCTACTACCATTTCCACCTAGTTATCACCAATAATCCCACATCCGTACAAAAGTTTTAGTCTTTAATATTACAATAGATCTACATATTTAAATAGAACTACCTATTATATATTTATAACGTTTTACCTTTACTCCCAGAAAAAATACATTGACATAGAAAGGAAAATTTGATCAGATTAGCCCATAAAACTTTGGGAACAGTTCATTTTCGACTTATGTGATGTTTATGATATAAAACTAAACTTTTTATATGTTTATAATCAAAATATAAAGAACATGTACCTATTGATTGAAGTATTGAAGACCTTTATAGACAAATTGCCAAATAATAATGCCAAATAATGGTAATAAGGGCGAAGCCTTATATTATGATGCAGGATGCATTCATTCTTTTTCATAATATTCAATCTGAACTTAACAAAAAATTTTTTAAATTTAAAAGTAAAAAAAATATCTAAGTAATAAACTTTGTACATTTCACAGTTCCATGCGTTAAGCATCATTTTAAAACTTTCATTACATGCAATTATTATGCTAAAGGTTTATAATAACTGCTATAAATTTAATTCACATTATAATATGCTTAATTATAGGTGTCTTATTCGGAACGTTCGGAGTATGCCGGAGATTGCCGTTCATTCAGGACTTGTTTCGATCTCTAGCTATTTTGAAATTTTCCAAATACAGACACAATAGTGATTGTAACGTAACCTCTCAAGATGAGCGGAGAATGAGTTCGAAGGAATTTGTTCAGTGTTATCATTAATAATTTAATAACGCCAGTAACATTATCTATGTGCCTGTGAAACCTTATCAAAAACTAACCATCACTTATTAACATACATTCAGTACGTACGGAGTTGTTACTGTACAAAGTAATATTATATGAGGTACCAGAAAACAAATTAAAAATATTTTTTTCCAAAAAAAAATAATTATGAATCAATTCAATCATAAAATACAAGTAAATTTTTCGCTCTTGCGTTTATATATTATTATTTACTTATTATAAGTTATAAATCACATGATATATCTTAATTTATTTTATAGTAGAACACAACATACCATTGGTTATTATCACTGATATCTAGTAATAAAAAACTTTACTTTTTAGTATGTGGCTATGTTGTCGAGTAATATCCAAGGAACAACATTTTTGTACATCATATAGTAGTTATTTTCTTATCTTTAAACAAGAAAAAATATGTCAAAAAAATATCTACGTTAGCGTATGACCTTTTACAACTCATCACACTTCTTCAGAATCATCAAAATTAGAATTAAATTATGGATATAAGAAAAGTTTCAGGTTAAGTTCTGTCCAACTGGACGACTAAGTTTACAGCATATTATTATTTAATTACCAAAGTAAATTGTTATAATTATTATAATACTATTTTACCTTTTTAAATGTAAATGTCTCACAGAGATCAGTGATAACTACTCAAATCATGACGTGTTAGCATTTTTACACAATCTTAAACATTCAGACAGACAATAGTAAATGTTATTAGGAAATATTTATTAGCAGCTGCTAAGACTAGGTGTAATATGATAGTATAATTCACAACACATAGTAAATATAAAATTATATGAAATCATAGCCTACTTTTTTATTGTCTCTGGCAACAATGTCATTTCTGCTAGGACTAGATACTACACAATATAAAGTGTAATATTGCATAATAATTGTGATATTTTTATACAAATATAATATTTTCACTCTAAACACTAAAATTTTAAAATATGCCCGTAAGAATATTTTTCTTCGAATATCACTATAGAACGGATGCGCACTGGTGATAATTCTCATGGGACAACCAACTCAACGCTAATTATCACAACTAAATGTCATAATTTACTGCTGACATTTTTATACATTTGATAGACATTTGCGCTTGTAAACATAATGTAATGTTCATTTATTATAACATAAATATTTTATTTTATTTAGTACACACATAATTTCAATCAAGGGTAACTACATAATGTAAGTTATGTACTAGGGACCATTTATTCCATACTGGAATTTCTTCCATTAGACCCATAGAGATGAGATTTACATAAGTAAAGCAAACTTAGTGTGTACCTCCAAAAGATTAAGATAACAACAAATACGAAGATATATATATATATATATACACATGAATATATGATATTATACGATACTATACACACATAAATATATCCGTAAATGTGTAATGTAATACAAAATACCTAATCGATTAATATTAAATATCAGTATTATTATAGAGGTGCTACAAATTATATTCAATAAATTTGTTACAAACCAAAATAATGGCCTTTCAATCGTGCTTTGAAAGTTTGGATAGTCTTTGATTCTCTTATATTAAGCGGCAAGGAGTTCCATAGCTTGACCGTGTAGACACTCAAGTTTATTTAGGAGCTCCTCATTAGCATCCAAGTAAAAAGCATCTGCGTAATCGAGTATGGGTAAAATTAGCGATTGAGCAAGTGATGTTTTAGTTTATTATTATGATGAATATTTAATCATTTTAAATAAACAAGGTGAATTGCCTAAATATTCATGGAAAGTGTATATTTATGTTGTGACTTGTATTGCGATATTTTTTATATATTTCCTTAGAAATACACCGTAATGCACTCGTCATGGTAATACATCACCAGTGCGCCAGCACACCATAATGGATTAAACCGAAACGTTTGACACCTAAAAACTAAAACCTAAGCAAATTCGCAGGTTATATCATTGTGTACATGGGCGTACCGATCAGGTAGTATTTCGAACTATTCCTGTAACTATTTTTGAATGGCATAGAATGCCACTAGGTATAAGTCCGCCCTTTGTAAAAAAACTTTTTTAAGGTTTTTACATAAATAAATAGGCCTTAATTTCGCTTTCAACGCTCGCATACCACTAGTGTGATAATGCCGTAAGTACGATATATGAATATTGTTAGAAATATAGTAAGTTCACAGTCAGTAATTTTTTATAAGACACTATTAAAGTCTATAGTTATAGTGACGCTCGTTATATACGTAAGTTATTACGGGGAGAGTCACTGAAGTGTATATCACAGCGATACTGAATATTCAGGCAGTGGCGGATTTACAGAGTTCAGGTAAAGACTGTCAAGTTTTTGCTACTTTTATCTCTATAATTGTCAGTTCGTATATTTTCTCGAAAATTTTGTAGAAAAAGCCATCGCAACTTTGTCGCACTTCTAAATATAAATCACCAGAAAACATACCTCATAATGTATCACACATATGAAATTACAAAAAAATCGGTTATCAAATCGGACTTTCTTGTAAATCTGCCACTGTATTAGTGATTCTAGTCACTCTTCATATCTAATCTAGAGACGCGGGGAAACCGAACTATTCTGAGCTGATTCGCGTAATCACATACGATCGCGTCTTTCAACGGCAGTATCTGCCTCACGAAAATACAGCCATCGCTTTGACCTGCAATGAAAATAACCACATTATCTATCTGTAAGAAAAATAATATTATAAATTGCATTTGGCGTAGACGTACTCAAGGCATTTTATGATTAAAAGTAACATCTAGATGTTTTTTAAATTTAGAAACAGACTTTTTTTTTAAAAACGCAAATAGTGATTACAAATAGAAAAAATATACAAATAAATAGAATAGCTAAATATCTGTGTGCAAGAATATATAAGCGGACCGTGCTATTCCAGGGATAGCCTGATTTCTCATGTCAGCACCATACAATTTTTTCTTAAAAAAATTCTAAGCAACGGGCTATTAACGGGTTGAAGCTTAAATAGTACTTACCAAATAGTACACGTCTGATAATATCCCCACTACTGAGATCGTACGCTGTGAGTCCGCTTCGATCGCCCATCACAAGCAATGTGTGCGTTAGAGGGAGCATACGACTCATATAGTTTAAACCCTGTCGAGAATTAAAAATAATAACAAATTAATTAAAAAGTATATAATAACGTGAAGAACTTTGTAGGATCTCCGATGATTTATGTTAATCATAGGTGATCAGCAAAGTTATGCAATATTGGGCGTCAGAAAGCCGATGATGATCGCAAATAGCAAACATTTTGTGACCGCATTTTCGAAGAGCACGAAACGACGGACCCGCTTTTTATCATAAGATTCCCAATAGAGATTAATATAAAGACATTTCGTTTTCTCAAAACCTTAATAATACTGTAAACTAGCTTCGGCCCTAGCCTTTACCCGCATGGAGTAGCCTATGTGTTATTCTAGACTATATTCTATCCGCCAACATTCACTCAAATCCGTTCAATAGTTGCGTGGAACAATAACTATCCATCCTCACAAACTTTCTCATTTATAATATAAATTGCGAAAACGCGATTAAAACACATGAAACCTTTTAGTTATCATAAATGTAGGAATAGCACCTGCCCGCATTAGTCGCGGAAAAAGCTAGTATAACATACGTACATGGATATATTTGAATCGATGGCATAATTTGACATTCGAAAACTGTAGAAAACCCACGTCGAATTAATAAATATCGATTTTTGATTTTCATTTTACTTACAATATGTATGGAGTTAAGCATGTGTCCTTGAAACCGATCCCAGATACAAATTCGTTCGTCGGAACCGGCCGACACGACGTACGAAGCTGTGTACGTGAGTGACGTCACTGCACCATCGTGAGCTTGCATGCTATATAAACACGCCCCTGAAAATGCATAACCATTGATAAATTATTAAGGTTCCATATACATTTTATAGTTGAGAGTCTTTGTATTGAATAATTTTGACCTTTGATAAGTGAGCTATTGGTTCTTAAGACGTCCTCGTTCGTCATACGTACCACGAAAGATTGGAATAAGTTGCCAACGTCAGTTTTTCCGTTCGATTACAACTACAATTTGAGTGAAAAGTATATTACTAAATTAGTAAGCTTTACTAACATAGATCCCATCAGGTAGGACAGTGGTCAAGTATTAATTTATAGAAAGTAAAAAATAAATAAATAACGGTTTTAATGTCAATACATTTTAAAAAAGGATCACGGGATCCCTTAAGACTATCTACGTAAGTTGACATACTTTGTATTCGATCCTTAAAACGGAAATTTATGTAGTCTTCAATATTTGTCAATATTTTATAGTTTACAATGTAGGTAAAGATATATGCACAAATTATATACTACTGGCCCGATTTGATTAGTTCATTCTTTCACCATTAGAGTCCTACATCCCTTATGAATATAAGCTATAAAATATTTTCAAATCCTTTAGGGATCCGATACAAACTTCGATAGCGTAACCTATCCAATCTATGTATTAATTTTAACAACAGAAAACATCAATTGTTTACCTGTGTGTAAATCCCATACGCACAACAGCCCGTCCTGAGAGCCGCTGCCCGCTATAGTGGGGGTTGCGTGGTCTATGAACGAGCTGGTGATCGGTCCGCAGTGGCCGTGTAGAGTGAACAATGCTGATAGCTCCGTGCTTGAGAATACCTGTACAGACAAACAAATGTAGCATTAAAATTTATTAATATTAAGAAGAACGAAGTGTGTACAGCGCGTAATCAAAGCGGCTTGCTTCGATCATATGTGATAGGAAATAAACAACAACGGGTTTAGTCGGTAGGAGGATGGGTGACCGCTGGTGACAAAACCGTTTCTACTAATATCATCAATGCAAAAATTTATGAATGGATGGACAGATACATGTTTGGTACTGTTTCCCGCAGAAACTACAAAATGGATCTGAACGAAACTTGTCACAGTGATAGTTTTTAATCTGGAACAACACAAAAATACTAATTTTTATCAATAAATCACGGGCGATGCCGCGTATGGACTCTAGTATAAACTGAATTAATGAGTAAGTATAATATGACCAAAACTTAATAAATTGATTACATATTGGTTTGGCCCGCAAAAAAAAGTAATAGCTAGTCAGATTTAAATGTGGTTTACACTGATAAACTTCAAATTATTATTTATAAGTCTTCGGCATGGATAACATATGCATGGAAACCAAAATAAGTACCGTTAAATTTTATGTTCAGTTTACCTTAAGCACATGATCTTGAGCGCCAGTGAGAATGCGGCCTCCTTCAGACTGCAGCTCGGTGATCGGTTGCTGATGCGGCCGACAATGAGCCAGACGCACGCACACTATTTCTGCAAAACAAATTTTACAATTGAATATAATTAAGTTAATCACATACGCAAACATTCATATCCGTACTCGCACACATACAAAACTTATGTTATTCATATGAAATTGTGTTTCATAGAACTGATAAATAAATTTAACAACACTTGCGTAACACAAAGAATTTAAACTTACCTTCTGCGTCACTGTGATCCGCTTCGTAAGAGAAACTCATCCTATGTGTGTGATCGTCTTGCAAATCTTGCGAGCTGCGAAGTGATTCTGCTGAACCCGTTCTTTTGTGCGCTATAAATAATAAAATACAAAATTATATGTATACGAGGGTCAAACTGAAAGTTCTTAGAAAATCAAAAACTAAGTAAACTAACAAGTTATTGATTTTATT